>CM052113.1:3724324-3738436 GCA_028454245.1 Halictus quadricinctus | reverse complement strand
TTTCCGAGGGAGCCTGAATAAACCTGCGAAGTCTCGGATGTTCTTTTTTTTCTGTTAGCTTGCTGCACTCCTCGCAGCATCGCAATCAAAGCGTGAATCACGGAACCCGTGTAACGCTGAATTAAAATTCCCCGAACGATCGTCGGCAGGACCGGAGATCCGAAACAATAAACGCGTCCGCGTTGATTAAAAATTTTCGCGGTCGGCTCGGGGAAAGAGGGCCGACCCAGAAAACAAGTAATCGATATATCGGAGCTTGTTTTGCATACTTCGTTTTCGCGAATCCGTCATCTCGACCGGCTCCTCTGGTAATTCGGAACGCGCGCAATAGAGAACGTTGCCGCCGCTTCTCTAACCAAGAAGAGGGACTCGTTAACAGCTGAACCCTTTGGTCCAGGGGTTCCCAAAGTTTTGCCTGGTTTGGCCAAATTATGAATTCCAAATATGTAATTTTCTTGGAATTTTACATTTTTTAATGGAATTTTCTGTGGCGGTTTTTAATTTCAAGCTGTTCTCGTAATAACCGAATAATTCTGTTGCTTTTGCACAACCAAGAAGATTAAAAATAAGCTTAATATGGCGGCGCCCTTACCTGTGTGAAACGCTTGAAATCGCTCAACTTTACACGCATAACTTCCGAACAAGTGAATTCCTAACATTAAAACGTGGATCTTTGGCATTTTCTCGACAGAATCTACAGGATTATATAAAGAAAAGTTAAAAATTTCTGGGTTGCCAAGGTGAAGTTTATGTTTTGTGTATCTTGAAAATGATTACAGCTGCAGGAATGGTTTAAACCACAAAGTTGAGTACGGTTTTATTTCAAATATCGCTGTTTGTTATGAACATTTTCGATGAAATTCTAAACTGTAATAGAAAGCAGACTTGTGTTCGAACAATTGAAACCCCGATTAAACTCAGAACCGTGAATGAAGAATTTTGTCCAGCCAGCGCCAAGAGTGATCGAACCACTGTGAGGCGTGGCGGGTCGTTTAATCTTTTTTGTTCTCTTGATTTCCGGTCCACTCGCGAAGTAAATGCATCACTAGTCCCCCATAACTGCTGGTGTCCGGAAAATATAGCCCCCCGCGATACGTTTTTCTTTTTTTTTTCACTTAAATACGCGCTCGATAAAAGCTCGCAATATCCGGGAAGATAAATCACGGAGTTTCATCGCAGCTCGAAACGTTTGAGCTGCGGATGTAATCTCCGTTTAGACTTAATGGTGCGGATAGTTTTTAGGAGAATGTGCTTTCCGAAAATTTGACATCGAATTGGGAAGACCGGGTACGGTTCTCGCATTTTTTCTACTCGTTATCGCTACTGGAAAGGTCATTTTGTCGAGTCTAATACAAACTACCCATGTCTGACTTCAGAAATAAATTAGTCTCATGGATATTGTCAAAGGGATTGAAAGTTAATTTAAATTATCTTTGAGAATGATTTTGCAACTTTATACCCCGAGCTGGGGTTGTCATCAATTTTAGATATTTGGGACATATATCGAGTAAAGACTGTAACCAGTTTTTGTCGTTACTTATAAAGCTGTGTGAAAGAAATTTGGTTATTTTATTACGGGCTCTGTAAGGTCTCAAACAAAGTGTACACCCTAGTACGTATGCACTTTAGTATTTTCCAAAATCTTGTATCTAAAAGCCTTGACAATGAGGACCGTGCGTTCAAACTTAATGAGAACACTTTGATTGATGGGAATTTTTATCCGACAACTAATCCGCGACTTTGTCACGCAAACATAAATATTTTGTAATTCAATATTACAAAAAATTAGATATAATAAACCAACATAGATGAAAATTACTTTGAACTTTATTAAGATCGTTTGTTTTATTGTTTGTTACAGGTATGCGAGCGCTGTACGTTCATAAGGTCTATCGAACTAACAAAGGTAAAATAATGTGCAGAAATTATTAGTTGCTTGGTAATGAAGTTCTCAGCTTACACTATAATCGAGATAACTTAAGTATTAATAATTCTATGAAAATCGTGTTTAACACGTTGACTGCCATGCCACCCATATATGGGTGACGGAATTATTTGTCCAGGTTTTAAAATGAATTTTTACGTTAACATATTCATTGTACCAAATTTGATTAGGATCTATAAATTGCAAGAAAGTTGGAGGACTACTAAATACCATACATTTAATTTTTTTCAATTTTTATTTCATTAAATAAGTTACTTCGATTTTATGAAATTTTTGAGATTTCTAGTTTGCCAGTCAAAGTGTTAAGTAATTCCATAGTGCCACGTGGCGTGCAACGTGTCAAATGGGGACACGTGTTTACGCGAACCTCTTTCTTTCCGTTTGCGTGTTCAATCCACTTCCGAAGTGGATCCCGCAAATGACGAAACAGCCCGTGCATCGATCGCCGGAACGCTTCATAAAATGAAACAGAAAATTGAATGGAAGGAAGATCGAGGTCTGCGAGAACCGATCAATCGAATCGAGCTCCTTTCGACCGCATTCCCGTCGGCATAAGTCGGCGGAGAGAGGGGGTCCACCGATCGCAATGCACTCTTCAATTTCCCTGTACCAGCTAAAAGGCAAGACCGTTTCCATTTCGTCCCGCATTTCGGAGAGCCTAGGACGGCTTTTCAACCGCCTCTCGGATATATGGAAATGTAGTCCGTCAATATTCGAGTTCGCCGACGAGAGGCTCGACCTTTCGCCGGATCCTTCTCTCGACTTCATATGCATTCGATGCGCACCGAGGTCACGGAGAAATTTATCGATGCGCCGCGCCGGGGCCCGATCGATTTTTCATCTCGCGCGTTCTCCCCGGAATGCGCCGCGCGTGTCGAAACCGTGGCGGCGTTTAATGGCGCGCCGAGAACGCGCACGGAATATTTAAGAACCGTTACGCACTGCCGACCACTGTCCCCGGCAACTTGCTCGGCGAAAGACTAAAAAAAGTTAGTGACCAAACTCGATCGCCAAATTTGGCAATTTCTTTCTACCGGGTGTGCAGAAAATAACCGTCGCGTAGCGTGATTCTACATCTCTGAATCGGTAGCAACGTTCTGGCACCACAGTCACGTGACCCGCTCCTGGAAGAAGCGTGGGGGAATAGCGCCGGAAAAGGGGAAATTGGAGTGGGGGAACGAGTCTTGATCTGGCGACTATGCAAGGAGGACCAGTGTCGCCAGATAAGGGGAGGGAGCACGAATAGAGGGGAAAAAGTACCCTCTGATTTCGAAACGCGTCACGTGACCGGCCCGTGGTGGAAGCGTGGGGGAATAGCGCCGGAAAAGGGGAAATTGGAGTGGGGGAACGAGTCTTGATCTGGCGACTATGCAAGGAGGACCAGTGTCGCCAGACGAGGGGAGGGAGCACGAATAGAGGGGAAAAAGTTACCCCCTCTCTCTCTCTTCCTCTCTCTCGGGCAGTACCAAAGTAGGCCCGTGGGGGAATAGCGTCAGAGAGGGGGAAATTAGAGTGGGGGAACGAGTCTTGATCTGGTGAGAAAGGTTGGTGGAGGAAGAAAGCGTTTGAGGGGCCCCACATCCGGGCCCAGCGCCCTAAGGGTTTCACTTAATATATCTCCATTGTTTTTAGTGTGGACGAGAAAATGTGCTAGAAAGAAAGTATTTAATTGGCAATTGTTGTGATAGAAAAGATTTTTCTGTTCCCAAGCTTTTGGTCGGTTGTGTACAGGAAAATTTGTTGGTATGATGAATGTATGTAATACGGAAGTGAATCTTATTTGACATTAATAACATGTCGAAGCTACGTATGTACAGCCGGTTCTATATTATACATCTTAAGGGAGTATGTGCCACGTGTCACGAAGCACCTATGCCGTAAAAGATCTAGGATTTTATTGGATCGACGTGGTTGAAGTTTCATTTCTCGGGTATCGGACATCTGCGGTTTATCGAAGCTTTCTGGACAGTATTCAATTGTGTATCGTGCTGTGTTTTAAAGCTACTAATAAAAGAAAAATACAGAAAGCAGGAAAATAAGAAAATTAATTTAAACAAGTTATTTATGTGTACATTTTCGTCGAACAATTCGAGAAACCCTCTGTTATTTGGGTTTCTATTCAATCACAGTATTTCTGGAAAAATTCCGTAGATCATTATTACTACTGTAATTCGTAATTTATAATTAAACATCTCTTCGATACCATAACAAAATAATACTTTAAATAAAACGTTTCTCAGCTCGTATCTGACCCCGATTCGCTACACTCGGTTTGTATCTCGAAGTCAAACTGATAGAGCAGTAAAAAATGAAATCGATGAGAAGTTAAATATTTGGCAAACTTTTTCCTTGAAACTACATACGATATTTCTGTGTATTTAAACGCAAGATATCAGCTTTCTATAGTAGTAACGACGTACGCTGCATTTGTGAAAACTATGTCGATTGATATGAAGAGAAGATGCGGGTTGACGAACGTGTGTTGTACGTTTCACCTTTCGTTATAGTCGCGTGAACAATCCTAATTATAAATGTTGTACTTCATTGAAGGAGGATGTTACTGGGTACATTTGAAATAACTTTTTCCTTTGCAAAAATGTTCTCCGCTGCTTCCTTAAGGAGTTATTAACGAAAAACACGAACCAATCAGATCGCAGCAACAGCGGATAGACTCTGGCTCGGCCAACGGCAACGCCGCGCTCAGCGAGACCTGTCGCCAATCCGGACTCCGTTTACTACAGCGGCGCTCTGATTGGTCCGTGTTTTTCTCGAATAGCTCCTTAACGAAGCCGCGTAGAACATTTTCGCAAAGGGAAAAGTTACTTCAAATGACCTCGGGAATCGTTCCTTTCAAAGAAGCACAACAATTTTGGGTCACCCTGTATATCGAGTCGCGCAACACGTAGTGCTAAAAAATTCCATTTAGCCGTCGCGTGGTCGTTGTCGGTGAAGCTGCCCGTTCGCTATTCCCTTAATTACAACATTTAGTAGCCCGGTGTCGGCAAGCTATTCTTCCATGTTTTCCTCGAAACTTGGAAAGCGCGGTTTGCTTTCGGACAAAAGGGTCGCGGGACTTGTCGGGCAAGGTAAGAGAACCGGAGACACGGGCGAAATAAGCGAGCGATGAAGGGCCCGGGGGTTGGAGGTAGGTGTGCCAGAGAAAATTAGATTACGCCTCCGTCGTCTTTTCCGCCTGTATTTTTCTTTTTTTTTTTCACCGCGTCTCATCGTCCGATAATTCGAGATCCGCCGCCTCGGCACCAGGGAGCTTTATGCTAAGCGAGTCGAGGGGCTTCGTCATCCCGAGAGGCGACACGCTAACTCCCCGAGTGTACAGGCTAAACACGGCCGCCGAGCTTTATTAAATCCAGTTGTGATTTAATTGTCCCACCGGCCTCCGGTGAAGAGGCGCCCGGCGATGGACTTAATGAAAACCACCATGTTCCTCCGTACTGTTTTCTTTCCATTTTCCTATCCGTCGTCCCCGCACGGTTCACGGGTAACACGTGGATGCGTGTAATTATTCGATTACGACGCTTTTAAAGCGGCCCCCCCTAATGCCACTTAAACCGGCCTCCGAACGTATTTCACGAAGCGCGATCGACGCGAGAAATGCGGGGGGTGGGGGGTACTCGCCCCGTTGAAAGCTACGTAAATTTCGTTGGAAAACCCTTTTTCCCGGAGAATTAATGAGCGACCGGGCTATCCAATGGTTGAACCTTGTCACGGGGATGTACGCGGTGTTGGCTGATCACCGCTCCGAGCGGACAAAGCGGTTTGATTCTACACGAGAGAATGAGTCGAAAATGGAGCGTCAAAGTTTATGTAGAACCCCTCGATCCCGAGGAAATTGATCGTTTAATGGATCAGTATTTTTTTCATTTTTTTGGACTAGCCGTTCGACGTAATTTTGCGCGTAAAACGCTCCGTAAAAATTTACGAAAATACATCAGGTATAACGTTGTACAGACTATAGAATTCAAATGTTCGAAAAAAGTCGGGTAAAACACCTTTGAATTTTTTACAATGTTACTGTTATCTTTTACTGTGGGATACCAAATACAGTCTGTTTTTGTACGGTAGATAGGGACTGCATAAAAGACATAAAAGAAACAGCACAATCTGAAATACTCAGAAACTTCATAAATAGCTATAACAAATAATTTTGTACAACATCAATACAAAAGATCGCATGGAAAAGGACCGCACAAAAACAGGTTTGACTGCAGATACAGTGTCTACTCGATATCTGTCCACAACACGGGTCTGCCCAGCGACATATATCGGCTAGAACATATATATTCTTTGATATGTTCCGAATATCGTGTTTGGTATCGTTTTAATCAGAAAAATTCTACAAACATATTGGTGAAAGTCTCATAAAAAAATAATTATTATCAAAACAGTTACAATTTTACGCTCCAGTTTCTGGCTCCCACACGGGGTATACCCCTCGGTAGTGGGGATAGTTCTGGGACAATTATGTGCTAGATGTTTGGGACATATATCGAGTAAATACTATACTCTGCTAAGAATTGCTAGTTCTCCGTCTCGTAACTTTCATGCTATAAAATCCTTACACTGAATGGTATTCCCCGAAGAATATTGTTCGCAGCGTTCCAACTATGGTACTACGTGACTGTAGTGTGTGCATGTAACATTCCAAAAATCGAATGACTTTTCCCCACTTTCCTGCTAAACGAAAAGGCTGTCGAATAAGGTCAGAGGACATCCTGAATTAGTAAGGAGAGGGAATTCAAGGCTCGTTGGTATCCAGTCGATTACGAACCAGTCCGGTGTCGTTCGCCGGCGGCGAGGGAGGGTTTTCTTCAAAGAGCGTAGCGACGGTTAAGGTCCCGGCGGACAAGGAAACTTAAGCTAAACGGAGTATCCCCGGGGCCGTCGACAAAGGGAAACACAGCATCGGGAAAAGTTCGCAGCCCCGGGGACGCTACGGTAAAAAGTCCCGAACGCGATCGTCTCTTTAGATCGACGAAAATGCGATCGGAAGAGAAAAAGGAGAGCCGTTCGGTTTCTTCCCGAGCGCCTGGTCCAAAGAAAACCACTCCGGGAATACTCCGTTGCAAAGCCGAGTCCCGGAGTCAAAGGTTCACAGTCATGCAAATGCCTGACCCGGTTAGCAGTCGCGTCCTTTTCCTTGCCGGGGATAAAAACGGATGACAATGGGAACGAAGTCGCGGTCGGTGCTCCGCTGGAAAAGCGCAGTCTTGGGAACTATCTATCGTTGATATCATAACAATGTCGGTAACGTCAACGTTGCAAAACTCGAGAAATACCTGACGCCATACGCGTCGGATACGTGTTTCGGGTTTTTTGTTTCTCGCCGTTTAACAATAATTATGTATAATTGTACATACAGAATTAAACACGATTATGTGTAATTATACATAACATACATAATAAAGCATAATTATGTATAATTATAACATAAATAATTGAACATAATTCAAACTTAATTACACGTAACATACTTAATTAAATATAATTATAATAATTAGTGATTCAGTGCTTTTATCCATAGCATCGGATAGTGCATTAAAAAATATACGATTCCATGCAGAAAAACAAAGTTGACCTTCGTATGAACTCTACGCGTCCACATAGAAAAAAGGTATCTACATCGGAAACTGGGCCTCCTGATATCGTTTGACTTTTGTATGAAACACTTTTTAGTGTTGTCAACAGTTTCGGAGATATTCGACTGGGTCGATTGAAATGGGACACCCTGTACATTTTTGCTGTTTAATGGTCCAATAGCAAGCGTTCGAATACTCTCTTGTGAGCCAGCGTATGCGACTCGCATTTCCAGGAGATCAGTGTGTCACAACTTTAATTTCTCCGCAGTAAACTGTTCCTGTTAAACTAGAACTTTTTCTTACTTTCAAGACAATAAAAGTTTCCTATTTACACAGGACGCATAGAATGGTACTTTCACTTGGTGCACTGCATCTTGTGCAAGTTTTCTCGGAACGGATAGGATAGCAGGAATAAAATTACTAGTTATTTCACAACTAATTGAAAAGTTTGATCGTTTCGTTGGGCTATCGAGCGCAGGCGCCAGTGTGCAAGATTATTTGTTGCGTTCGAACGCTGTACAGTGAATTCTCGATATATGTCAACAACACGGATCTTGCCAGCGTCTTGTATCCTCCAGGAGACACGCCCGAGTCGTGTTATGTTTACACTCCTCGGCGTCCGTGGCCCCTCACGGGGTATAGTAGTGGGGATAATTCCGCGACGTTTATCATCCAGCCCTTGGCGACATATACAGAGAAATCACTGTATTAGCAATGATTTACTTAATTTTAAACATTGATTTATTTAAAATATTTATCGTGAAAATATTTCAGACGCGTCGAAGACAAATTGAAACAAGTGTCAGTATGTGTCGCATGCGATCAAAAATCGCATTCAGTATAACCGCACCCTTAAACAAAATGTACTCTGATTACACCAGCAATAATTAAACTACGCACAGTCGGGGACAAAATTAAGTGGACATCCCTCAACAACTCCTTTAACAATATTTGTTTAATATTGAACCAACCGACTTAAATTCTTTTGAGATGTTAGGAATTTTAATTAAAAATTCGTGTGAAGAAAAACGCGAACATCTCTGCTTACAATGGAAATTGAAAATATGCCTTTTGTCAGTATCGATCAGAAATCGAAACCCTACGCGATCGTGCAAAACGAGGCTCGGAGCTTCGCATTCCGCTGTCTATAATTAAATTTAATTCCTCCACCGAGTTAGAGTAATTAATTCGACGTAAATAGACCATACAGTTCTGTTTCCCGTAATTAGATCTGGAACGCTGCCGTCGGGGCAATTATTCTCGCGATGAAGTTGCTTCGATTTGCAGCTATCGGGGTAATTAACTTTAATTTTTCGTACCGTTGTGTTAAAATTCATTGCTCGAGGTGATCGCGCGGGGCAAATTAAACTCGGAACGTACGAGGATCGGTTCTCGCGTCTCGTGCAATCGCGAAGACGGATCCGGAAACTGTTATAAAAAAATTCGCTAATTCAGCAGAGATAAATGCAAGTTCGCCTTACGATGATTTGCGCGTCGACGGATCGCTGCTGCCTCGAAAGACGGGGGAAAACGTTTCGAAATTGCATTTCGTAACCTGCATAGTACTGGTCACTTTCGTGGCGAATGTATAACTGTAACACGGAATTTTAATCGACTTGCAGAGCTCTGTCTACAATATTCTTTGTTATATAGTAAAAACCACCGAATTCAAAAGTGACAAAGAGAGAAATGGAATAGAATTTTTTGGTAAAAATCAGGGGCGCTTCGATCAATTTTTATATTGGTAATTTCAGTCGCTTATAATTTGGTTACCATGGAAGATGGAATGAACCCTTCACTGTCAATAATATTCCCACTTTCAAACTTTTATTCTCGTATGTAGTTCACTATGATACAGTGAATTCCCGATATAAGTCACTTGCGCGGTTCTGGCGAGTGACATTTAGACGAAATCTGTGGTTCTCGCCAAACGTTGCACTTGAAATACACAGTGCACGCTGGAAATTTAAAAGTCACTATCCGTGGTGGTGTGGGTAGTTCCAGTGACCTTTAAACGCGAGGCTTGCAGTGACTTATATCGGGAATTCACTGTAGTGTTTACTCGATATATATCCAAAACATACTAAACGACAGCGAAATATTCTTTTTTTTTTTGGAGATTTCCAATTTTTTTCGAACACGTTTGTGTAATCCAAAATATAGATACACATTAATGACCACAATCACAGGCAACTACCATAATAATATACACGTGGTTATCCAATAACTGTACCGCGGATCCTTATGCAAAATAAAAATGGCAAGAGGCGGGAGTCCAGTGGAAACATTAACAAATTATTAACAAATAATGTACTTCCAATTTCATTAATTCGTTCTTGCCACAAATACACAGAATCCGCAGTCTACTGCCAACTCTGATATAAAATCAGCAATTTTAAGTTCCTGGAATTTTTTCAAAATCGATGCTGCAGTCAAAAATTCGGAAAATATTCGCAGGCGTGTGTGCTATCAGATGGAACGTTCATGAATATTTTCGTAATTTTTTGTTGAGCATATTTCATTGAAACCCAACCCATTGTTCACTCCATAACTACCCTTGTGGCACCGACATGAATCTTGCCGCATGTGGTTGTCTTCAGGTTCAGTTTTGACTATCTTATCCGGCCGTATCCTTTGCAGAGGGCTGATCGATTATTCCGCGTTCTTGTGCATTAGTTGGAGAGGTTCATGATCAAGCAAATCGCGAGGAGCACGTTGCCCATTGATCTGCCATGCAACCATGTTCCTCTTCGAGGAGAGGGCGAGCGAAGGGCGAAGGGTTGGTCGGGATCCACGGCTGAAAAAGGAACGTCCCTCTGTTTTCCGAGTCGCGTCCCGACGCGGCATCTGGAGGAATAAAAGCTGAGCAAGCCCAAAGTCTTTGGTGTATACAGAGACATGGATTATGGATGCAGCGGCGTCACGTGTGCCCTGGCGGTGTTCCCTGAAAACGGGTGTCTCGTTCGCGATAAAAAATTCACGGCCGATACACATCCGGACGGAAACTCTTCTTCTTATTTTTCGCCTTTTTATTTTTCTTTTTTCTCTTGTTTCACGAGATCGATCGTGCCGAGAGGCCCGGATCAGCCGTGGCACCGACTGATAACACGGCGTCTAATATTAGCGACGACCGCCGCTTATCTCGCGAGATAGACCGTACTCGGTTTAATTGCGCCGATCTCTGCTCGTTTCTCGATCTTACTCGTCCCGAGACACGTTCCCTTTCCTCCTCGGAGCGGTTCATTCAAGTCTCGGTTCTCGTTGGCTGGAGATCGATCGATCGATCGCGATCTTCTCGACGGAGTCGACGAGAAATTTTCGGATGTCCACTGTGCTTCGAATTCGTGTCGACGAACGGGGATCGTGAAACCGAGTGCTTCGTGCGAAGTGAGTTCTCTCTGGGATAATTTTCGTGAGAATTGACCGTGAAACAGTTCCGTCATTTGTTGGAGCATACTTCGAGGGTGATTTCCGAGACTCTCGCGAGTCGGGAGAATTATTACTCTGGATTTAAGTGCAATTGAATTTTGCTCGGGCCGAAGGTAATTGTAAGTTCGTTTTTGCTCAATTGCAGAGGAAACTGTCTGTCGGCATCTGTAGGAAGGTCGTGAAGACCGTGAGTCAATGGAACTAGATTTTCTCAGGGTTTAAACTTCACCTTGGCAACCCAGAGATTTTTAATTTTTTATTAGACAATCCTATACATCTTGGTGAGAAAATATCAAAAATCGAAGTTTGAAGGAGAGGAATTCACTGGTTCAAAATTTAGAAAACTTCGGAAAGCCTCTTACGATGAATAATTCTGTGTGATATCGATAAGCTTTAAATCAATTGGCCCGGAGAAGTTTAAATATGTAAGGGAAATATTATTGACCGTGCTTCGACATAATTGCCATCGAAGAGAGAGTGATCTGAATGGAGTTGATCTAATTTCCGGAGAATTCAATAGCGAATCAAAGTGATTGCTGAGTTGGCAAATCTCTTTACTTTGAAAGGGACTGGATCGGAATATAATTATGATTCCCGTCGTGCTCTAAAACCAATCAATTAATGGAAAATCCCCGACTGTCCTAAATCGTGACAACTTCCAATCCCACTTAATATTCGAAATTCGTTCGATACTGTTAGCGACACGAAAAGAGGGAAAATATGGGTCTAGATGTACTTATAACTCTCTGCTGTCTCTCGATGCCACAGAATCATCGAGACTCTTATATACCGCTAAAAAAGATCGAGGTTTATAGTCATCGACGACTAACACAGCGGCAGCTGCAACCTCGCGAACGATGCTGAAGAACCATCCCCGTTCGGAGCGGGGTAAATAACTATTGTGGAAACAGGACGATCGAATAAATAGAAAGCCGAACAAACACAGCGAACCGGTGTTCAAACGGTACTTCCTTCGAAATTATTCTTTTGTCCATTCCGAACGAAATTATTTACTCGATTGTGATACCTTCGCTATTTTCTTATTGGTTCGAGTTTCATATGCACAGGGTGTCCCAAAAATGTTTTATTTCCTTGGAATGGGTGATTCCCGAAGCAATTTGAAGTAACTTTTTCTGACTCATGCCAATGCCACGCTCATATTGATGATACAGTCTTTTCTCGATACGTGTCGCAAATATCTAGCCGATAAAAGTCCCAGAAGCTCCAGAGACCTCGAAGAGAGAAAAATAATACGGGTCGGGTATATCGATGGGAGACTTCTTGCCGATAATTGTCCCTGGTGTTTTGGACATATATCGAGTAGACGTGTACGTTCACACTACTCGGCGTCCGAGGCCACTCGAGCTTATGTCCTTTTCTACGTTAGGCAGTGTATCGAAGAATAGCACCTTCTAGCCGATATATGTCCTTGGGCGGACCCGTGTTTTGGACATATATAGAGTAGACATATACGTTCACACTACTCGGCAACCGAGGCCACCCGAGCATCTGTCCTTTTCTATATTCGGCAGTGTATCGAAGCATACTACCTTCTAGCCGATATATGTCCTTGAGTGGACCCGTGTTTTGGACATATATAGAGTAGACATATACGTTCACACTACTCGGCGACCGAGGTCACTCGAGCTTATGTCCTTTTCTACGTTAGGCAGTGTATCGAAGCATACTACCTTCTAGCCGATATATGTCCTTGGGTGGCCCCGTGCTTTGGACATATATCGAGTAGACATGTACATTTACACTACTCGGCGACCGAGGCCACTCGAGCTTATGTCCTTTTCTACGTTAGGCAGTGTATCGAAGCATAGTATCTTCTAGCAGATATATGTCCTTGGGTGGCCCCGTGCTTTGGACATATATCGAGTAGACATATACGTTCACACTAATCGGCGACCGAGGCCGCTCGAGCTTAGGTCCTTTTCTACGTTAGGTAGTGTATCAAAGAATAGCACCTTCTAGCCGATATATGTCCCTGGAGAGACCCGTGTTTTGGACATATATCGAGTAGACATGTACGTTTACACTAATCGGCGACCGAGGCCACTCGAGCATCTGTCCTTTTCTACGTTAGGCAGTGTATCGAAGCATAGTATCTTCTAGCCGATATATGTCCTTGGGTGGACCCGTGTTGTGGACATATATCGAGAAAAGACTGTACCTCTATTTGGCGCGAAAGTAGAAAGAAATCATTCGGACAACTCGTGTATTATTACGCAGCTCGTTTAATATCATTGAGAATTCATTTCTCCGGAACTTGATCCGTTTTTGTCCCTCGTAACGAGCATAACTGTTCCCGGTCCGAATCGAATCGGCCGAATTCGTTCGGCGCGTTGTGCGCCTCGGATCACGTTCGCATCGGCTTTCGCTCGGCTGGCTTTGTATTTTTCGCTGGTATTTGCCGGCTAAATGGATTGTCCGTGAATTAATGGAAAAAAATTGACGATTGCTAGGCAATCGATCGAAACGAGCCAGGTATCCGGTGGACGGGCGACCGGGCGCGACGCGGACGATCCGCCCACGGGGGAAAACCGATTTTTCGGGACGCGCGCGTTCCCGTGCTGATGAAAATCCGCTCTCGCGGAGCCTCGTTGCCACGGGACTGGCTTGTATTAACCAATTTGTGCGAGCCGTGCGTGGGCTCGGAGGGCTCGACGCGAGCCTCAGACGACGATCAATAGCCCAAAGGGCGTCAGGTTGCCCGAAACCTGGTTGCGCGTATCGCCGGCTGGATATTTCCCTTCGAACGCCGCTGCCGTGTGCCGGCTCTTTTCCAACGTGCCTCGCGCTCGTTAACGCTTCCGCGATCCCGAACGCTCTCTTCGTTAATTCCAGCACCGCCAGTTGGAACGGCAAGTTCCAGAAGAGCCGGCAACGCTCTCGCGCCGCTCGGATTCTAGTTTCCTGAGAACTAAAAAGTGTTGCTATCGGCCTGCTCGGTTGCAGGAAGCAAAGCGAGTTCTTAGGTCGCCACCGACTGCTTTCAGCCTCGCAAATGTTCCTGTCGGGACCGCTGGAATGTCGAAGTAAATATAGGGGAACGGCGAGCAACCCCCGGGACACAGGGCTGGTGACCCCAGTAAGTGTTCGAAATGACGATCTTGACCCCTTGTGATTTCAATT
>CM052113.1:3697663-3714176 GCA_028454245.1 Halictus quadricinctus | reverse complement strand
AATAGTATAATGTTGTAAAATACCACGCACAATTTTCACTAAATACTTGAATTTATTGTTAAAACTGAAGCGTAAAATCGCATATGAAACTCGATGTATTTTCAGAAACACGTCCTGTTAGAGAACGTTAGATAACCTGATCAAAAATTGTTTCAAACAAAAGTCGCTCAGCAATTATACGATAATAATTAACAATAAGAAAATTAGCATCAAGGTTTTCATGTAACAAGAAAATAAGGATTATTTCAATTTATTTATTGAATTGTCTTTTCGTCAACCCATTCGCATCATTATATATACGCTCAATTTATTTTTTCTTATAATGCTGAAACATGAAGTTCTTTTACTAAAATGTAATTAATTAAATGTAATAAAAAGAAATTGGCGATAAAGGCCTTCTTTTCATATTTCCTTGCGATGCAAGTGGGTTAATCAAAAAATCCTGTTTAGAAGATTACGGATGAATTACACGATTGCGGACTAAAATTCGTTGAATTTTCTGGTTTCAGGCTCGTCAGCATGATATGATAGCAGGGCCCGAAGCGATCTCCCCTGAAAGATGAAGAATCCTTACGTCCTCGCGTGCTTCCTATTGTTGGCGCCCCTGTCGTCCGGCTTGACCCTGCAGGAGGACGACCTAGTGTTCGATGACGTCGGCGACGAGGGCACCAGCACCGCAGCGACGGTGATCAACAGCCGGCGCTTCGATGAGCCAAGAACGAGCTGGCACGAGGAGAATCGGCCGCGAGACATGAAGAGGCACCAGGTCGAGATGCTCTGGGGCGTTCCCGACGTCGTCGTCCCCGTCGGTCATGTGCTCAAACTGAGAATCCCGCGGCAAGCGTTCACCGGGCCCGTAGATTATTACGAGGTGAGAATCTGCGGATTACAACCCCCTCACCCCCTACCCCTCTTTCTCATCTAGCTCTCCACGGACTTGTTTCCTTTCCACTCGACTCCTGGACGCTGGCCAACAACCGTGTACCGATCCTGTACACTCTTGCGAATTTATTTCCCCGCCTACGTTCCGGCTATCGGTCTGTGTTCCTTTGTTTTTAACAAACTACGCTCTCCGCGACGCACACAAATTTTCGTTCCAGCCGTTGTTGTAGTCGACAGGTCCTTTTGGATATTTATAGTGCAGACGACCAGACAGGGTGGACTCGTCGCGGCATTGCTACCGTCAAGGGTGTAAAATATGCATCTCTTGCAGACTCGCTAGATTAAGACTGTTCCCCCACCCTTCCGCCATGGGCCGGTCACGTGACGCGCATGTAAATCTATAGACGCGGCACAGATCATTTTCCTTGAAGGAATAGATAAAGGAGTATAGGTTCCACAGGTCTGACGTCACAGTCTCCAAAGATGTATAAGCTGTGCTCATCAATCCAAGGTCTGCCGTGCCAGCCATTTTGGAATTGTCACGTCACGTGTTCCCGTTATCTTTGCACTGGATTCTAGGCTTTTCTATACACGTACTATACACGTGTCTATGGGTTTGTATGGTCTAAGATTGTGCATGTGTCGCACCGTCACGTGACTAATCCGGTACTGTCAGAGAGGGGGTAATGTTTTCTCTTCACTTCGAGTCACTGGTACTGTAAAAATTTTAAACTTCAATGAGAAATCCTCAGTTTTTGAGTTTTTACAACCAGAATATTCTACTTAAAAATCTGGATTAATTACGGTACATGTATCTGGGTGTTTGTCGTGTGTTAGATTTTTTTCCAAAATTTTCGCATACGACTAAAATAGGCCAAAAACTAATCTTTTCCATTTTACCTGTGTAACTGACCTTCCGGTCGAGGTGTAGGGTTAAAGTTTTACACAAAGTTGGTTTTGTTGATGCGTACGGTCCATTAGCCTTTTTTAATTTGGTCCCAGGGCATTTTTACACGCCAGTGTGGCATTGCCACGGGGTGTACGTTGCAGAGACCTGCGTGGTAAGGGCAAAGGAACAACAAGTAGTTCGATGCACCCCAATTTGTCGGAGGACAAGGGGCGCGAAAATTCCTGGGTTCCGTCTCAGGCGAATTCTGGACTGCCGCCAAATTTCATAGGTTGATCCTTGCCGCGCGGGACGTACGTATTCCCCTGTCTTTCATTTGCCTCGTTTTGTCGGCGGTGCCAACATTGTCGAGAATCTATATTCGTGATATTCAATTTGCCTTGGCCGCCTCCGCGGTATCACAGGAAATCCGCTTCGCTTTTACACGTCCCGCTCCGCTCCACGTTTTATCTGGGAACTCGCTGCCGTGCTTCGGGGAGCAATCGGAGAACATAACTCCCCTACTATGCTTCAGACAGGATTTTGCTTACGGCGAAAGGGACCTCTTCGCGCCTCGCGAAACTGTTCGCAGCTCGACGTTAACCCATTCACTGCCACGCAAATTTAGCGCGTCTTGCCCTGGGTGCCACGGCTTTATTTTAAAAAGAACATGAAGTTTTACAAGATATAATAATATTCAGTTACTGATATAATATTGCAATGGCATTTACAGTATTTTTATTGAAAACAAAAACACTACGAGATAACTCGTGGCTGGCGTCACAGAATAAGACTCCTGTGCTGAGATATCTGTACGAGATCTGTACGAGATATCTCGTAGTTGGCAGTCAATGGGTTAACTTTGTTGTACCATTTCTTGTCGGCCTGCCACTTCCTTTTTTGTTTAACAAACTGTTTCGAACTTTCTTCGAGTCGCAAACTCGTATTCCAAGGTCGTACATGACGCTTTTACGGTGTCGTTAGAAGTGCAGTACTTACTCGATATATGTCCAAAACACGGGTCTAGCCAGGGACATACATCGTCCAGGAGGTACTATTCAAATCATCTAGAGGCCTCGGTCCTACACGATGCGTGTCCAAAACACTGATCTGGAAGGGACAATTATCGTTTAGAATATTGTACTGTTCTTTGATACATTGGGAGGATTTGACGCCTCACGGGGTATACCCCGCGGCAGTGGGGATAGTTCTGGGACTTTTATCTCTTAGGCATTTGCGACATATATTAAATATTGAATTTTTTCCTTTTGTTGTGCAGGTGTACGACGCGAATGGTGGTCCATTGCCGAAATGGATGTTCTGGGACGACGCGGCGTCGACGCTGGTGGGCGTGCCGTCGAAAAAGGACATGGGCAGCCATCATCTGAGCGTGAAGGCCATCGGGAAGCACGGAGACACCGCGAAGGACCTGTTCATCGTGCAGGTCGTCTCCGAGAAGCAGGAGGAGCTGAAGCACAGGGACGGAAAGGTGAGGTCCTTATCTCCGGTGTCCGACTCCGGACGAAATGGGCTCGTCGTTAGCGGTGAAAACGTTCCGTTGGCAACGGTTCAAATGTTTCTCGAGCGAACAACAGGTATCCTACCTCTGCCTAACCGCACCGTGGATTAATCGCCGGGAATTGGTAACCTGTTGTTCAGCTCGATCATTATTTCGCCCATCGTGGCTCGTATAAAATTTCTTAACAATTTTTACGTTTCTCGAGGACGGTTCCTGATCATGGTGAATCGTGGAGCCGGGTGGAGGGTGCTTCGCCAAACAAATTGTCCAAATGTTTCACGTGGACCGTGGACAGGACGCGATTGTACAGGGTGGTTCAAAAAGAATGATACACTCTCGGGAGTGCCTGTCAAGTTCCGTTCATAATTGCTATACATGGAAAAGAAACAAAATAGTATACACTATGCAACAGTTTAACCCTTAATGAAGTATTGGTGCAGCCCCACTCAAATTTATGCTAATAATTATTTTGTGGATTTAGATGAAATTTCACTACATTTCTTATTACCGTTCCGATAGAGATAAATATAAAATTTAGCCCATTTGCATCATAAGGAAATATCTTTTTATTATATTTAAGTAAAAAAAGAGTACAAGTAAAAGAACTTCATATTTCAGCATTATAAGAAAAAATTGAAATTACTACTTTCATATCCAACAACACCCTCAATTTCTATTTTTTAGCTAACGAATAATGATAGTGACTAACAAAGCTGAGCGTGACCAGGAAAATTGAGCTTATGATGCAAATGGGTTAAATAACAGATGAAATATAATTTAATGGAATCATTGCATTTTTGAGCGTTAGAATCATTGCAAAGGCATTCTATCCAGGTAAACTGAACTCGAGGCCGCGTTTATAACCGACTATTTTTTGCAATATCATATAAAAATTATATTCGGTGTCGCAAGGGTTAATAACTAGATTTTAGAAAATTTCGATCTCTGTATAAACTTTTCGACTTCCAAAGGTGTCGATTGCGTTGACCTGTACCGTCTTCCATCGTCGATAACGTTTGGTGTCTCGATCGAAAGCGCTCGCGTATCTGAAAATTCATGAAGCAACCGGTAAAGAATGCAATTCTGTCTTAATAGACTGATTCAGCGACGGTTAAAAGAGGGTTCGCCGTTGGTTCCAGCACCGTCGTCGTCGGTCTGTGAATTCGGTTAGCGGCCAACCGTGCCCGTTAACGAGGCGATAAATCAATTAGCCTGTTAATCGGCCTCATTCGCCTCGCCGGGAAACAAACGCGTCGCGTTTGACTTTCACGCGCTCGTTGATCGTTTTAATTGGGCCCGAGGCGATTTTCGGATGCTCGATTAATTAATTGACCTAATGGCTCGCGATCGTTTCGGTCAATGGAGGGAAATAATCGGGGCGATCTTTCACGAACGTTTCCCGACGGTCAATTCGATAATCGAATCGCGCTCTGGCATTATTCGATGGGATAATATTGACAATTGATTACCGTGGATTAATGGCGCGAAGCGGATCCCGTTAAGCATGCCTCGTGGCGTCATGGGAAAATGTGACGTCAGTGGGAAAAAAAATTGTCGCAGGCTGAACCATAGTCGCCGGATCGAGACTTGTTCCCCCACTCTGATTTCCCCCTCTACCGCGCTATCCCCACGCTTCAGTCACGGCCCGGTCACGTGACGCGTTCCGTCATCAGAGGGTAATCGTTTCCCCTCTATTCGTGCTCCCTCCCCTCATCTGACGACACTGGTCCCCCTTGCATAGTCGCCAGATTAAAACTTGCTCCCCCACTCTGATTTCCCCCTCTACCGCGCTATCCCCACGCTTCAGTCACGGCCCGGTCACGTGACGCGTTCCGTCATCAGAGGGTAACCGTTTCCCCTCTATTCGTGCTCCCTCCCCTCATCTGACGACACTGGTTCCCCTTGCATAGTCGCCAGATTAAAACTTGCTAACTCCACTCCCCCACTCCTCTAATTTCCCCTTCTACCGCGCTATTCAGTCACGGCTCGGTCACGTGACGCGGTCCGTCTCCGCGTGTTTGTGTCACAATGTCACGTGACTAACCCACTACCCATATATCCAATAGTTATTATAAGAAAATTGTTTTCACTGTCGTGAAATGGAAAAGAAACGGAGGCGTTCGAGAGTAGGCGAAAAGAGTCGCGTAAATGTGGGGGAAAAAATGTGAACGCCGAAGTGGAGGAGGGAAGTATGCGAGAGAGAAGAGCTCGGTTGTTTATTCGCCTCGCGTGCTCTCGCGTATCGTGGGACACAGAGAGCGTTAACAAAGCGTGGCCGCGCGCGCGATTGCATCGGTATGCCGCATTTAAATCCCGCGAAGGAATTAGTTTCGTAGACGTTGCTGATTGATACCAATTGATAGAGTCCGCGGTTATACGTGCATCATCCACTGGAGCACGGTCCGGTGGCGGCCTTAATTCCGCGGCCCTCTCGCACACTGACACGATTCGCTCGAATGGAAACGGCCAGCTGAAACGGGTACGCGTTGTCTCTGATTTCAGACGCACTGCAACGAAGGGGAGGACCAGACGCTCCTCTCGATTCTGCTCGATGCCAGGTTCGACAACCTCTCGCCGTCCACGCGAGTCAATACCGTCGACAATCTAGCCGGATTCCTTGGACTTCACCTGGTACGATATCACTTAAACATTCTCTAAATGACGATTGAAGGGACTGCGCCTGTAATCAGGCTGGCTCCACTTTTCAATTATCCGAGAAAACCGACAGAATCCAACTGAAAGTCAGTCACATATATGGAATGACAGATTTCAGATGGAAAGTTCTATAATGTGTTTTGATCGAGAAATACAGTCTTTACTCGATATATGTCCCGAATATCTAGGCCATAAATGTCCCAGAAGTATCCCCACTGCCGCAGGATATACCCCGTGAGGGGCTCCGAAGCTCGAGTGCTTCCATTCGATAATTGTCCCTGGCCAGACCCGTGTTTTCGACATATATCGAGTAGACACTGTATCATCATAGTCTACAGATTTAATATACAGGATGATTCTGGGATCTGGGACAGGTTACTGTTCTTTTTCAAGTAAAAAGAGGAAAAAATCATATGGCATAATACGTCCTAACTTCCTATGAACTTACTTTTTACGTGGATGCACCGATGCACCCAGCAGGTGGACTTGCACTTTATTTTTTTAATGTGACCCAATTTTTTTGTTAAACCAATCGATTCCTTTTATTATCTTGCGAATAAAAGTACTAACCAAAGGTCATCGAAATGTCAATACTTCTCGGGATATTTGACATTTTGTGTCCATTATATTAGACATAGCATCAGTTCCTACAATTTATATTGAGAATTTGGATACTTGTAATAAAATACGTTTCGGACATTATTCCGAATTTTATTTTTGATCGAGCCTCGTACGAGAAGTTGACTGTTTATTACTTCAAACGTGTTAAACATGTAATGCTAATGAAAAAATTTCATTCTTCCGAAATTGCCATATTTGTGCAAGATCAGATTTTCTTAAACCAAATTGGATACAAGAAATTACGCGTGAGAAGTGAAGTTGCCCTCTTATTGCCGCAAACCCCTTCAATCGATAAACTGCATATTTTTATACAAATATTAAACATTGCTTATCCGGACGTTCTATCGCGTACACGATAAAATTGTTGAGATTTATACTCGGCATACAAATGCATAAAACCCCACAATCTCGTAACACCAAAAACAGCATCTTCGTTTTACGCGGCAAGTCTGTTAGTGAATATAAAAAATAGCAAGAAAGGAATCTTAAGACGAACGTAAAGAAAAGAGCATAGAAATGCAAGTACAAGCAACCCAGCGTAACACGATGTTTTGCTGGAAGGAATACAAAATTGAAGAGAAAACTCCATAAATTATAATCTTCTACGAGAACGGAAACAAGCACGGATAATACCAACTTTCCTGAAAGCGGCGGAATATACAGGGTGTCCCAAAAATGAAAACCTTGAGAGAGGTGGTTTTTGAAATCGTTTGAAGTAACTTTTCCCTTTGCGAAAATATTCTCCACGGCTTCGTTACGGAGTTATTAACGGAAAAACGGACCAATCAGAGCGCCGCTAGAACGGCACTAACCGTGTTGGGTACAAAATGTGTCTGATATACATTATTTTGTCAAAATTACACGACTGAACTTACTCCGATTTTTCACAATTTTGATAACAACTCGTGCTCGAATAAAGAAATTTATTTAAAAAATAAAAGCATGATGGAAGCATCTCTATACTATCAACAGAGAGGAAATGAGAGTGCTCACGCCCGGGATTTTAGTGTCCCCGGTATAGTTCTGTCCCCTAGTCTAATTTTTAGCCTGGACCAGAACCTGCATCATCTTTTTAGCTTGGACCAGAACCTGCATCATCCTACCTGCATCATTAGCAGCGGATTCCAAATAATGCCGGAGTGGATGCTACTTCTATGTTAAAAGAGGGTCTTCTATGTAGGCTCTGATCCAGCCTAAAAGTTGATGCAGGTTCTAATACAGGCTAAAAAGTTGATGCAGGTTCTGGTCCAGGCTAAAAAGTTGATGCAGAAAAGTGGAGACACTAAAACCCCGAGCGTGAGCACTCTCATTTCCTCTCTGCTATCAATAATTAAGAAATAAAAAATGCCGGTCGTTTGACCGGTCGTGGTACAGTTAGCGTTAAAGGTTAGAAGTGAAACGACGAATAAAATAAAGTTGGAGCGCGAACAAACAAAAGACGACGGACCGGAAGTAAGACACACGTTTGCAGATGGGCGAAAGCTTTATGGTCCTTGGGGTATTTAATTTATTTGATCCTCGGAGACTTCGCGCGTCACCAGGAACAATTTCGGAACTGAAAACTCCCAGGAGCTCCCCGGGAAAAAGTGTAGGCAGGACTTACGGTACTTTTAACGAATTCCGAGGAACTTCGACGAAGTCGCGCAGATTGAAAGTTCACGTCCAGAAACGTCTCGGCCGTCTCGAACGCTTTATAAATAATCGTTCGAAACCGGCCACGACTTCGGTCGAAGTACCATTCGAACTCTCGTCTCCTACATTCGTCTCTTTCCGCGTCAACATTTAGTGGATCCCGAATGTTTGACCCACAAGAAAATCCCGGGGAAAGGAAGATCCTACGTTGATTCATTTAGAGGCCATTAATCCTGCGGGCTGAATCCCTTTTCGTTCCCGGAACCTTTCATTACTCCCGCGCAGTCTCTTCCTCTGCGAAAGGGAAGAATAAAAATCGTGAACTTTGTCTTGCCCCCATCCCCGAGAAAATAGTCAACAGTCACGATCCGCGAAGAATAATGTAATAATAGAAAAAGCTCTTTGCTTGGCTGTTTACGGTGTAAAGGTGTGTAAAGGTTCGCGCGGAAGCAGAAAGGCTCGCATGTCAATGAGACGCCGCGCGGCGTGGTATGCCGAGAGAGCAGCGGGTTTCCTTTTTGCCCGGTGCCGCGATTAAATTAATTAAGAATTCCCCCGGCGGAGTGAAAAATGCCGGTCTCAAAGGCGTCCAATTTATGCCCGCTAGAACGAAAAGAAGATCCGTGAGCGCGCGCGCCCGCGCACGGCCCGGTATATACGTTTAAAGTTGAAAATTTCCCGCATTATGTCGAGTCCGCGATGCACCTTCCGCACCCTCTCCCCCTCCACCCTGCAACTCCGTTGCATCTCGCAGCATCGTAAAAGTTCCGTCTCATAAAGAAACTCGCATTCGCCCTGGGAAGAACTTTATCAAATATTCTTCTTCGCCGAGGCGCCGTTGCTTCTTCCGCACGAGGAATTAGGATGCTTCAACAATTCCTCATGTTCCCCAATTAAAGTCCTCCGCGGAGCATCGTTAATTAGCCGGAAAAATTTCGCTGCGATCGATGCGGAACGTAAATAAAATTCCTGTTCTTCGGTGCACAGTACACGAAATTTCGATAACACTTCAATTGAAAATTCTGAAAAATATCAGGCGTATTTTCGCTATTACATTGCACACCTATGAATTTATTCAGAATTTTTAGCTTCGAAACTGAATTTTTAGAGAATAAACAAAAATATTGACATGCCGATTTCTTGTAGAAGTTATGAGATACTGAGTTTATATTTTTACAGTTTTAGCATATCGTTATTTCGCAAGAAATCAAAAACCGCTACTATTATTGTTGACAGTTATTTGCTTACTTCTTACTCTATAATTAAATGGAAGCTCCGCGTTCATTCTTTTCGGAATAACCTCTTCCGGTTGCCTGATTTTATCTCCGTCGTTTATCAATCGGAAACTGCAATCGAGTGCAAGTGCCTGTCGTGCCTTTCAATCAAACCTCGTAAAAATCGTATCGAGGGCTTCGTTTCATCCGAATAATTCAGCCGGTTAGGTAAATCTAATTTCTTCCGACGAATTGATTGAATTACGTCGCTCGAAATTTTTTTCCCGTCCCCTCCGGTCGTTGCCCGATCGAAAATCTATTTTTCGCGTTATTAGAGTGGTCGACTTAATTGGAATCGGCCAGCGGCCGTGTTGCATTCCCGAGTCGTTTCCCTGCGCGTTATAAAACCCGCCTGGTTCCGCTATTGCAAGCTAATCCATTTGCAATGATTATTTCAGAGCGCGTTTTCGTTGCATCCGCAAAGTTTCAAAGAAAATCCGAACTCGGACTCCACGGTGGTCTTCAGCGGGCCTGGGAACGTGAAACACCGTAAAGAGAAACACCTAACCGCGATACAATGGCAGGTGAGTGCCCACGATTCCTATTTTTCGTAATTTTTCGAAATTTTTCTCAAGGTCATCGGGGAGGTTTTTGTTTTGTAAATAGAACTATATATTTTCACCATCGCGACACCATAATACTATTATATATGACCTTCACGTGACCTTGAGTATAAAAAAATTCATAAATACTAGGCAATTGTTGGAAAATATGATAGAGTGTACGATAGAAGGATTTTCGAAAAATGTGACCTTGCTGGATATCTGTTTCGGTACTTGTTCAGATAAAATGTTGTTTATGAATCCTGTTCTTGAGTCTGTTTGACGTACAGGAAGCTGACGTTTTAGTTGAATAAAAGTTCCACGGGAAATATTGATTGAATTTCTCATCAGGTCGGCTGCGACGGCCACTTATGGAGGCATCAGACGGATTTGGTGAAACGATTGCGCGAGCAAGCGAGGGACGGCACATTGGCGGAGGTGATGCAGCTTCCGGTGCTGGTGTGGCGCGTGAAAACAGAATCGAGTTCCTTATTGAGGAACCGGAGGGAAACCGGCTCCGGGGACTACGGTACGGACGGCTATGAAGACCAGAACTACGAGGATTACGACGAGGAATACGAAGAGGAGGACGGCGAGGACGGCGAGGACGGTGATGACTCGCAAGTGCAGCCGACTTACGTGCCGGATACGAGCGGCCCGAGAGGAAACCTCGTTCCGGAACATCCTCACAGGCACCATCACGGGGAGGAGGCCATCGACTGGAATGTGAGTACCTTTGGAAACTGGATATTAATCCCTTACGGTCCTGCCGTTACTAGTTCTCGATTAGACACTGAGATTTTTCATGAATTTCAACATTTGTTTAGACCGAAGACATCGACGACGTGATAACGTCGGTGAATCAGCCGAACACGGTGGAGAACGCGTCGAACAGAAGCGCAGCGGAAATCGGCGCTGTAAGTATCGTAGCAAGAGTTGATCGGTGTGTCGTCGCATCGGTTACATCGTGTTCGTGACACATGGGAGAAAGTTTTTTCAAGTTCTACATCGTCGAAAGTTCTTATTTCTGTCCTTCCATTCTCGCCACCGCCAATCGCTTTGAGGGGATCGTTGCGCTTCCGGATACTTAGTGTCCTAGCTGTTGGGTACTGCGTGTTTTAATGCCGGCCTGTTGTTGTGTTTTCTGCGCCGTTTTAGACGGCACAATATCGATCGATGTATAGAAGAGAGTCAGGCGGGCCCCACCCCTCCCACCTTTACTCTATGGAAAGAAACGAAAGTCCGGGAGACCGAAATATATATATTTATATATACTATTATACTCCTAACTATCACTTACTGCCACTTACTTACCACCACTACCACCGTTTATCGTTTCTTCCTCCACTTTGCTCTCTTATCTATCATTATTGTAACTAACCAAGTTTTTCGTGCCGTACAACGCATCTACTAACGATTTCGCAGACAACAACCACTGACCTCACATCACCAACATCATCAACAACCCCGACAACAAGTACCACCACAACAACATCAACCACCACGACGACCACCTCAACAACAACAACAACCCCAACTACAACCACCCAACAACCACCGATGACGGCCATTAGTAGCACAATTAGCGCAACTACGACTACAACAACAGCCGATGCAACAACAGCTAGCATCTTGATACCGACCATCGTTCCAACGACCACCGAATCGTCGAGACCGGAAACGACCACCATCGAGACCACAACGGAGAACGTCAGGCGATCGGAGAACGAGTCCGTGAACACCTCGTCTCCCATTAATCCAGAAACCACGATCCTACCCTCGGTAATCCCACATTCCAGCACCAGCGGAACCACCACCACCACCGTAGAAAGAACGGACACGGACGTAAACGGTGGTACTGTTAATGTCACCACGGAGGAGGTAATGCTTCAACGCTTCGAGCTTCTCATTTGTATTATAGTCCATGCTGCCGCCATTATAGCCGCGATTACGACGACTCTCTCGCTTCGCCAACCGGTTAGGTGTGTCGTCGCGAATCCCGAAACCGCCCACGTAGACCTAGGCGAAGAATCGTGCGCCGAGCTTCTGCTTCTTTCGTACCGCGTGCTTTTCCTTTCGTTGTTCGTCGGTGCGTTCGGAATCTCTGTGTACAGATTTAGGGACACCGTGCTCGGTGTCGGCGCTGCTTAGCGTTTACCTTGCTAACGGCGCGGCGGCGGGTCCACGAGAAAAATGGAAGTGAACGAATCGCACTGTCTTTTCTACAGCGAAGAGCAAAACTGAACTTAACCTCACCTTGACAACCCAGAGATTTTTAACTTTTTTCTTTTTTATCGTTCGAAACTGCTATTTAGATCAAAACTCAAAGATTCTTATATTTTTCGATGCCTGTAGCTTTCTCATGCGTCAACCAATTTCGACGAAACTCTGTGCACGTATATAACTCACAGTAACATATAACTTGTAAGCACAGATGAAAAAGATACAAATTTCTTGGTAAACTAATCCTTCTAACATCTCAAGAACAAACTCAAGTCGTTTGGTCTAATTTTGAAAAAGTTATTGGTTTTTAAAGTTAGGCTGGTCCACTTAATGTTGCCTCCGACTGTATATAATGATTTTCTGAAAAAATTCCATCATTGGTTCCATTTTGCTCCTCACTGCAAGCAGCTTGCGGATGGTATGTTACGTTGAAAGGTTTGTAATCCCAAAACCATCCGCAATCTGTTCGTAGACAGCCCAACGACAAATGAATTTCTCGAGTGCAAGAAGAATACGTGTATGTAATTTCACAATAGAAGAAAAGTGCCCCAAAATAAGAAGGAGAAGCGACAGGACACACGATTCTTGATGCATCCTTGTGATCATTTTGTATTCTTGCCGACGTATAGATCACAATTCGTTCCCCCGTATCGGTGTCCACCGAGATATTGATCATGTCTTCCTAGTTCTGAAATGTCTTCTTTCTGCCTCCAGCCAACGGAACAGCCGTCAGAGTCTTCGACGAGACAGACCGTATTCCTAGCACCCAGCACAATACCCAGAGGCATCACCGTACCCACTACCACTTCAGCCAGTACTCTGTTACCAACATTAGTTACAAACACTACCACACCACCCACAACGACATCGACAGAAGTGCGAACACAGCCATCCACCACAACCACCACTTCCACAACTACTACCATGGCTCCGACTACTACTAGCACCACTACTAGTACGACCACTACCACAACTACGACTACATCCACCACCCCATCAACGACCAGAGCTACTACGGAACCACCCAGGGTTAACACGGAAACCATAGAGTACGGACAGCACAACTTCCCACCCAGACAGGATAAGAGGCTGAAGAAGATACCAGTAACCGCTGGCAAACCGTTGAGCTACATCATACCGGCCAACACGTTTACCGACTTAGAGGATGGTGACACCAGGAACCTAAGACTGAGCCTGTACCTTCAGGGCGCCCCATTGAAGAGGCTGCACTGGCTGCAGTTCAATCCGAAAACTCAGGAGGTCTATGGATTGTAAGCGTTTCTTTTTCTTCAAAGATTCTCACAGGAGAATTTATCTACGTAGGTTCCTTGTTAAACTGTACTATTTTTAGACCACTGGAGAACGACATCTCCACCTGGACCTACGACTTGGTCGCTGCAGATAGCGAAGGATTGAACGTGACTGACCGTTTGGACATCCACGTGCAACAACACAAATTGAGTCGTAGCGTCAATCACGAATTCAGTATCTACCTTAGAATCGATAAACGCACGGAATTCCCTACAGAAGTGGATTGGGAGCTGAAGGTACGTATTATCATTTAAACAGTTTAAAATATTGTCTTATAACAATTATAATGTCCGATTTCAGGTGATTCGAAGTATAGCTGAGTTGTACGGCGACAGCGACACCAGACACATCACCGTTCGGTCGATTGACATCCTCAACGACCAAGCTATCTTCACCTGGACGAACGACAGTCTGCCAAGAAGCAGCGACTGCCCCAGAGAATACATCACTGATCTGTTACGCGTAAGCATCTTTTGTTCGTATTATAATAAAAACGTCAACGAACTGATTATATAAATATTCTGATTACATGTTTCCTGTTTAGGTCCTCGTCGATAAGAACGGTGATCCCAGCGCTGACCTGAGAGAAGTGCTGCAACCTGAAATCAGAGTGAAACGAGTGGTGCATCAAGGGATTGGCCAGTGCGAGGACATGAACCAACCAGAACCGCCTAAAGTTTCCACCCAAGAGCCTAAGTCTAACTTCCCACCCATGTCCAGAAACCAAGTGGATCTTGTCAATGCTACTGTTGGTCAACTGCTCGTGTTCAAAGTGCCAGAAGTATGTTCACGAAGCATGTTCAATAACACGTTCGCTATCAGCATTTGTTTCGCTGCTTACCTTCAGTATCTCCTTGAATCACTCGTAACGGTTCTATATTTAAATGAAAGACAATAACTCTCACACCATAACTTTCAAAATTTCTCTTATAACAGTTACGACGTCTGATAAATGAAAAAGTAGTTTAAATACACCGATTAAAGTGAAAATTCTTTCAGGACACCTTCTACGATGTTGAAGACGGATCTGCCCGAAACCTGCGAATGTCTCTCTTGACTATTGAGCGGACGCCTATACCAGCTCACGAGTGGTTGCAGTTCGACAGCAAGAATCAAGAGTTCTACGGTGTTCCCATGCGCAGTGACGTGGGACGCAAAGAGTATCAACTAGTCGTCACCGACAAGGAAGACGCTAGCACCACCGACGGCCTCGTAGTAGTCGTCCACCCGGCCCCGATAATGCAGCAAACGGTGGAATTCTCGATGACCTTGGACATCCCCTATGACTCGTTCGCGCACTCCGCCCTACAGAAGCGTAACTTCATCGAGAAGCTGCGCGACCTGTATAAAGACAAGGATACCAGTGCCATTTCCTTGCACAGTATATCTAATGGAAGCACAGTGATCACATGGCACAACAGGACTCTGCCCACGTCGTACTGCGCTCACGACGAGGTGAACAGACTGCGATCAGTGCTGGTCAAGAGCGACAACGATCGTCGATCCGTAACCGACGAAGTCCTAGAAGTGATGGGCTCCAAGTTCCCCGTGAAACAAATTACGGTGATCCCTATGGGGATCTGTCTTAGCGAATTGACTGATGTTCACTCGTCGGATAACCATGCTCCGCCTATCGACGATTCCACCTCGGTCGGAACGTCCCACGACGATTACCTCATCACGTTCGTTCTGCCTGCTATCATCATCGCAGCGATGCTCATCCTCGCTGGTATAATTGCCTGCGTGTTGTACAGACGAAGGAGGAGCGGGAAAATGAGCGTCAGCGAGCAGGACGACGAGAGACAGAGCTTCCGGAGCAAGGGGATTCCTGTGATCTTCCAGGACGAGCTAGACGAGAAACCTGATCCAGGTAAATACAGTATGTTGACTTCAGATTGTTCTCTGTTAACCCATTTGTGTCGCAACTTTCTCGGTCGGTAAAGCGGTTAAAGTGTCTCGCTTATAATTGTAAGAACTCTTCCACAGCGATTACAAGTGGGTTATCATTTAATGCGGTGTTTAAACGGATTATTATTAATGTTTATTCTGTGTGTGTGTGTGTGTGTCACTGCACACAGGTAACAAGTCGCCGGTGATTCTGAAGGAAGAGAAACCACCCCTACCGCCGCCAGAGTATCAGAAAACGGAAGACGGAGCGGACGTGCCTATGTTACCAAAAGAGAATTCGGAGGAGCCTTATCAACCGCCGCCGCCATTCGCCACGAACCGCGACACTAATCGTCAAAATCGGCCGAAGCCGACCCCCACGTACAGAAAACCGCCCCCATACGTGCCCCCCTAACAAAATACGGTCCACTCCCCCACGCGCAAGTATATGCTAGCGATGCTCGGAGACTCCCCAATACACACGCAAAACCAAAATAATTATCAGAAGAAACCTCAGACTGCCGGTGACGTCGACGGTTGTGGATCTCTGAACGTATACAGCAATTTGTAAAGCTTTTTCGTTCGTCCGGTAAACGAATCCCGGACATGTAGAGACATTCGTTGGCGAGAAACAAAAAAATATCGCGCGTGCACTTTTTACTTACATTTATCGTAATAATGTATACAACTCATACACACAAACAGACAGACAGACAGACAGACAGACAGACACACGTAGTACGTACATACATATACATACACAGAGACACGCTCGATCGTCGCTGTTCGTACGCGGTAATTGTATTTAACGGAGACTCGACTGGGTTCTCGATACATGTTTTTCTTCTTTTTTTTTTTTTTAATTTTAATTTTAATATATATATGTACCATTTCCGTTTTTCTTTTCGGAACCGATGTACTTCACCGAACCGTCGATATTTCACGGGAAATTTTTCTAGAGGGAGTATGGGATACAAATCACGCGTTGCCTTTCGTAACGAATTCAAACCGTAGACGAGACGAAGGATTCACTGCTCCGACTCCGGGATTAAGCGAATTTAGATTTTAGGTTTTACTGGAT
>CM052113.1:3683086-3697563 GCA_028454245.1 Halictus quadricinctus | reverse complement strand
ACTGGATAGAACACATCGATTACGACGAGGTTGTTCAACTACTTTCGGGAAAGGGGGGGAGGGAGGGAGGGAGGGAGGGGGACAGCAGCAACGATACTCGTTAAATATTTCAGTAATCAGTGCCATTTTTGTAAGCAATAAGAGTATCTTGCTGTGATGCGAAAGACCATCGCGATGGTCCGACGGCATTCACTCGGTTACTTAAACTGTCATTACGGTCTCCAAGTATCAATGGACTATCGACTTAACGAATCTTCTCATCGTACAACGTACCTACAACGGTGTAACACTGCCAGATGATTAAAGAAGAAGAAAAAATGAAAAAAGAAAACGAAAGAAAGGGAGAAGCGATTTGGTTGTCGGGTGACACAGTTTTTTCGCCAATTGCGCGGCCACTTTCTTTTCTCTTTGTTTTTCTACCGCCTAGACGACAGGATTGAAGCCGAGGTAATGGGGTTCGATCGAAACTGAAGCATCCGACGATCGGTTTTTCGTTTGAATAAATTAAAGAGAAATTTCGTTTAAATAAATTTTATGAGCGAGAGAGAGAGAAAGAGAGAGATAGATAAAAAAGAAAGAAAAAGAAAACAGGGGAGGGAAGAAAACGAGAGAAAAAAAAAAGAAGAAAACTTAATCGACTATATCTGTTCGCGCGATGCCATTGCAGAGTGACAGCAAGAAAAATGCTTCCATTGGCACTGTAGGCCATGCAGAATGAGATAAAAAAGGAAAACTAACGATAACAAATATATATATAAATATGTATATTACCTAATCGTCGTTCGATAGAGTGTCTGCAGTCACTTAGGTCAATGTTGTTCATACGCTGCCAGACGACACGTGGTCAACAGCATTTAATTTGTTCTCATCTTATGTATTCCGTTTCTTTTTACTGCACACTTGTACAGAGAGAAAGACGCAGGAAGGCGGGAAGCTTTCTGTTCGTTTCCGTTTGTTTGTTTTTTTTTTTATTATTATTATTTTCACGCACAATCTTATTTTTCGTTTACTACGCTACGCTTCTATTCGTAACAACTCGTGGGCTATCGCCGGCGAGAATTTTCTATTCGGCTGTCGTTCTTTTTTTTTTTTGTTTATTTTTGTTTTAAGAGCCTACTAAACGAATCGGCAGACTTCGAACACGGTGTGTCAACCTGTTCGCGGAAGAGAGTTTTATCATATTTAATTAATTTAAACTTCACATAGTTACCAAGCCAAAAGATACTTATTTAAAAGAAACGAAAAAAGAAATAACGAAACAAAAGAGGAGTGGAGGAGGGGTAGTAGGGGTAGAGGAAAATGGAGAAAGCGAGGAACAAAACAGAGGGGCTAGGAGGCGGATAATGGTGTTAACAAGACCCGTTTTAATTGATAAGGTGTACATGAAGCGCGAGCTGTAATCGCTTTTTGCGCAGGGCGCACACATATTATACACGGTTTTATAACATGATTTTGTATAATCTCTCCGAACCGCTCTGTTCGCACGGTCCTTCTTATGTAATTCGAACGTGGAAGTGTGTTTTCTGGGCTCGACATACGGGTACGCACGCCGTTTCTTCAATACCTCGATAGTTTCCTGATATTTTTTTGAAAAGAAGGGAAAACGCGAGATGGCGGGACGACAGAACAAAAAAAAAAGGGAAAAAGAAAGAAATCTGTGGGACAGGGAGGGGGTTTTGCTTTTTGGTTGGAGAAGACGAGAAAAGAGCAAATGAAAATATATCTTGCACCTCGAATTTGAAGGCTCCGTTCACATCCGCTTCGCGAAGAACAGGTAGTTGACGAATCCGCAAATTTGGGGTAACTCCTATATAAACTCGTGTGAATGATGATATGCTGATGCTGCTGGTGATGATGATGATTAATTGTGTATGTAGAATGATAAACGGATGTTTCGTATGCAAGCTAAATTACAATATAATATATATTACTATTAATTCACGTCTTTGTAATGTAGAAGGTTTAAGTATATTTACGCGACTACTGGAATCCTTTTTCATCGCGACTTGTTTATCGCAGAGGGGAGCCGAACGGAAGAGAACACACGATCATATGAATTGAAAGCGTTACGTTGATCTGGGAGAAGTTTGCACGGTGAGGTGTACGATGCAAGCCTCGATCATCGAGATCCTGCAATCATTTTAGGATCTCCTACTTTATCTGTACAGGGTGTCCCAAACATGTATTTCCTTGAAAAGGTTGATTCCTAAGGTCATTCGAAGCAACTTTTTCCTTTGCGAAAATGTTCCCCGAGGCTTTTTTAAGCAGTTATTAACGAAAAACACGGACCAATCAGACGGACCACGCTCAGCGGGCGCTGCCCCCTAGGCGGAGTCTCTCTGCTATAGCCGCGCTCTGATTGGTCCGTGTTTATCGTTAATAACTCCTTAACAAGGGCGCGGAGAAAATTTTCGCAAAGGAAAAAGTTGCTTCGAATGATCTCAGGAGTTATTCCTTTCAAGGAAGTACAACATTTATGGGACACCCTGTACATTCTCTTTTTCAAAATGAAACCTAGTTATTAATTTCACAAGTGCTGTCTTCGCTTCGCGGTGTGCTTTATTCCGTGAATTGACAATTACATGGTGCTTTTCGAGAAATTTACATTTCCACGGAAACAATTTCGACGGTATTTTAACAGAGAATTCTTGAACATGTTTTTTTGAGAATTCTTTTTGGAAGGCGACGCGACGGTACGTTGGTTTTTGCAATTGGAACGGTCCATGCGACTTATGTTTCCTCGTTCCCTCGATGATCGTAATTGTCACGCTTCACCTTGCCGATTCGGCGAGTAGAGGAACCTCGGAATATTTTCTATTTTTGTATACCATTTTTAGCGTATCTCTTCTGCGAGGAAATTGAACGGTCACGGGGCCGAGGAGAGAGGTCGGCTGCGCTCGGGCCAACAACTGACCGTACCTTTTTTTACACGAGAAGCTCGAGCCGCGGGCGACCAATCTCTAGGACTTTTACCTGGGCAGAAACGAATCAGGGCCGCTTCCCGATCCCTGCGCCGATAAGCGCGCGCTGCGATAAGCAAGGACACACCTCTCATATCATGCTTCTAATCCATATCATCGCTCTTTGAAATCGCGCGTTGCTCTCGAGCGTTGCAATTGTGTTAACTGTCACAGAAACGTAGAAAAAAGAAAACGCAAGGATACGACGACCCGTGTATGATATAACGTGTACGATAATTAATAAGGATAGTAACACGCGAGCGTGGAGAAAAAAAGAAGAGGGAACGAATTTCTTTCGAAAAGGTTGCCGGAGGGTGGGGGACAGTGTTGTTTCTTTTTTTCTTTTTATCTTCGGAGCGATTCGAAAGTATTTTGTACAAAGGAGAACGAAGGGAAAAGAAAACAAATTACGAGAGAGGGGATGTAATTCGGGGGAGGTCGACTCGCTGCCGAGGAAAACGAGAGGGGTTGAAGTTCCACGATCGAAGGACGGGGAGGATTCACTAGTATGGTGTCGTGTATAGGAATTTCTTGTATACAATAAGAACCACATACCGACTGGGATTATTCAAATTATTTTTGTCCGCTGTAGCGCAGCTCGATGGAACCGGATGAAAGCGGGGAGCTCGTCGCAAAAACCAATACGTCTCCGGCTCGTCGACGCCGTCGCGCGTCTCGTCGCCGGCGTCGACGACCAACGGAACGAATACTGAATTAATAACACACCGTATACAGATATCTCTCGACAAGTACTGCATATTAAACATGTGTAAAGTTAAGGAGTTAATAATAAAGCCATTTTAGGATAACTGCGCCCTGTCTTCCAAACGCTCCGCCGGAAGTTGTCTCCCGTTTCCACGAACCGGGAAAACCGGTCTAGGCGAAAATTTTCGATTCTATCAACAGGAAAAGATGGCGACCCTCGAATTTAATACGTGAAACTTTTTTATCGGTGACAGTATTAAAGTAGAGACTCGAATACAGTGAATTCCCGATATAAGTCACTGCGAGCCTCGCGTTTAAAGGTCACTGTGACTATCCACACCACCACGGATAGTGACTTTTACATTTCCAGCGTGCACTGTGTATTTCACATGCAACGTTCGGCGAGAGCCACAGATTTCGTCTAAATGTCACTCGCCAGAACCGCGCAAGTGACTTATATCGGGAATTCACTGTAATTGTCCTGGAATTTTTTCAACGGGTAAGTTTGAAATGGGAATAAAAAGGGCAGCATCTATCAAGACATATATCCTTTGTCGTATTTCAGGAAAAAAAACTTTCTCGAAATCTCATCTCACGTAAATACGGAACGAAAGAAGGCGGTTCTTCGGCGAAAGAATTCTTTCGACGTTGATCTCGTACATTTGGATCATTATTAAAATTGAGTTTTCTCGCGCTGGATTGCGAGGACACCGCGCTGCTCGCTCTGCCGGAAGTTGTCTCTTGTTTCCGCGAATCAACTGTAGATATCCTTGCCCCCGGCCTGCCGGGATTTCCAAGGGATCGACCTCGACGCTTTTACTTCGTCCACTTGAGAACGGGCCTGGCGGTTTCGTCTCGAGAGCAGGCTCTATCGATCACGATTGAACGCGTGCTCCGTTATCGGGAATTAAGTGAAATCGACGGTGATTAATAAGTTTATGATTACCAACGGCAATTGCGTTCGGCGACGAAACACGGTCGACGAAATGGAAATGTTTAGAACATGCCTCTGAAGTCGTCGCTAAAAGTCTGCAACCTTGAGAACAACTTCCCATTGATTTCCTCTGAGGAATTTAAAATTCATCGCGAAGCTGAAACAATAAAAAGATAGGCAGTTTTTGTATATTTTTTTCAAGAGAACTTCCTACTTTTTTTAACCCTACAACCGCGGACCTTCTTTATTATCATATAACTAACGATGCTTATGTTCACAGCGTCAATTATTAATTTCTTAAAGTATATTTTTAAAGGTACTTTTTGTCGACCCATTAGTAAACTGTGGATCTTAAAGCAAAACAAAAATTGTCTACATCCATTAAGAAAAATTTCCTTCAAGTTTTTTTAATGACATTAATAAGTGGAAATAACACATCCTTCTTTGAAAATTCTTTTAATCCTTTTGAAAATGTTGTCCCATATTTTGTCTACCCATACTTTCTATTATTCCAACAGCTTCTCATTTAGTTTAATTGCCAGAAGTTGAGCGCATAAATGACTTATTATGTCGGCCGCCATTTCCTACACAACGCTTAGTGTACAAAATATTAAGTTTATAATTTTCTGTAGATACTATAGCGATGCAGTTTGTAAACTTTCGAGCGGACATTTTTCGAGCAACTTTGAACTTCGGAACGGTAAGTGTAAATACAAAATATTCAATTTATAATTTTCTCTGCGTTCGTACAAAGCCAAGATGTTCGTTTTCGTTTGCAAGAGCAAACGGATGCTTGTTTTGTATAAAACATGATCGTTTTGTATAAAATTCTCATTGTGCGTTTCAATTGATGACTGTCCTTGAGCAGATCGACGTCACGCAGGTGAAGACAGGTATCGTTCTTTGTTCTGCATCCTGAAAGACAACAGACAATCCATTTTGGTGTTTGCAGTCGGTGCAAGGTGCACGTGCTTGTTTCGTGACCGAAAGTTAGCATCTGGCTCGATCGCTCGTTTACGTAAACAATTGACAATGACTTAACGAGGATTAATTAGATCGGTCCTGGCAAAGAGTTCTTGTGACAGATCGGGACGCGGCCTTCGTTCGAACACTATCGCGAAGTTTCGATCCATGTGTTTTTCCAAACAATTATTTCGTTTCACGAGCATACGCTGCTCTATTATGCTTGTCTCGTCATGCGCAGAGGTTATATTTGAAGGTCGACTTTGTTTTTTTTTAATGAAATCGTAGATTTTTTAAAGCACCAGTCGTTATTCCCTACACAAAACTACTAAACCACTTTTGGCAAAAAATCATTAGTTGGAAGATATATTGATTTTTGTATTGAGCACCGAGCTAGTACTATACAAGTCTTAGCGCTCATGTTTTTGAATTTAGTATTCGAAAGATATATCGTTGGAGTTATTCAACTTCACTGACATAGCGTAATTAGTGTGTCTATATTAACCATATTTATTTTTAAAGCATAATGAATATTAAAAAAGAGATATGTAACATGTATATTAACTGATTTCAATGAAAAAAATTGAATATCTCTTTAAAACATTCTGTTCTAAAAATAAGTATAATTAATGTAGGCACAGTAACTAGTATCCCCACAGGAATGTAACATAACTCCGTTGTATTCGATTCCTAACTCACTGAAAACATCTCTCCGAAGGCGAAATCGTTTTCTAATCTCGGATTGTTCAATTCGGAATGTCAAAGTTTGCATAAACTTCCGTGATCTAAATATAGGAATACGATAATTTTTTCGCGTCCTTGAGGTTAGCGTGGAAACAGCCGAAGAATTAGAGAGACCGGTTTGACGTAGTATCGAATCATCCGTGATACAATAATATTGTTGTTCACTAAATATAGCGGAAACAGGCTTGCGGAGCAACATCGCATCAGATTAACCACCACCCTGACCTTTTGTTTCGTTGTAACCAGATAAACGCTGTGCAACAGTTTGCTGGTTAAACATTGGCGGTAAACATTGAACGCATATAGACTCAAAGTCGGGAAATTAAGCGAAGTAGCTGTTGAAAATAGTGCAGACTGTTACGTGCGCTATTAGCATTTTTAACACGTCGCGTCGTGTCAGTCGAGATCCGATGACCATAACAACGATGTACATAACAACTGACTGTAAGGATCAACCGTGACCGCGGCGCGAATCACGATTAGCATAAATCATTTCGAACGAAATCGGACGTCTGCGCGCGTTCCGCGAACGTTCCGCGACGTAAACTCGAGATTTACGCCATAGTTGTCGCGAGCAACAATAAGAATCACGATGACATGCGAGCCAGGAGTATCGTTTCTCATCCGCCGTGTTCGAAATTAAAATTCGAAGGAAATCATGCGGTTTTTTACAATCGGAAATAGCGATGAACATTAAAAAATATCTGTAGCTTTGATGCCCTTGACCTTAGCTCAATCATTCACTGTTCAATACACGTACATAGTTGATTTACTGTGTCCCTGTTAGACGGTTCATCGAGTTTCAACTCGCTCATTGTCTCCTGCAGCACAAGTCACTAGAATTAAAAAAAAATGTTAATAAATTAAAAAATAAAAATAATATGTTTGAATGACCTTGTCGTTCACGTCGAATGACATTTAGAAGTATAGGGTACAATACAAAAAATAGATGCAGTTGCATTTTTTAGCTGCACTGGCGCCTAAAAATGCATAAAATTAATATCAGGACGTGCTCCATTCTACACCATTTAAATTCGCCTGATAACATTTTGTTTGTATTGTATAAATAATGAGCCAGATGATATAAATTACATATCTTTATGTTTGAACATTTTAAACATGTAATTATTTTACAATTTATATATCTTGAACTATTCAGTGAGAGTGCTGTACATTCGGACATCGGCAAATGTATTAATAAATAACCGGCCATATTAATTCCGCTTCTAGGCACAGAGATACCCAACGGATTGTCAGAGAACGTCACTAATGACAGTAATCAACTGCCAAATTAGCCAAACGTTGGTATCTAGTAATGGGACCACCCGATGTACATCGTAAATAAGTATTTAATGATAGCCCGCGTACACAAGCATAAACGACATGTCCCATTAAAGAAAATGAGTACATCGAACCTGTGGACGGCGGAGTTGTTTTATTAATTGTACTTTCGATACAAAGGTGCTCTAAAAAGATACAAAAGTCGAAAATAAGAGCCAACCTAATGCTGCATTTTCAATGTTAGTTTCGATGACGGTAGCTTTTGGTTTCGGTCAAGGAAGGAAACGAGGTCTGTCGTTGGAAATGGAGCCGATGATCGGATGATCTAGCGCGCCACGCGACACAGGCGTTTCGCTATGGAATTTGCTGGAAATTCATTAATTTTTATTGGGTGCATCGGCGCGTACGAACGGTTCGTTTATTGGTATAATGAAGGCGAAACGACGATGCGGACATCAGGCACGTTCCATGACATAACACTGACGTGACAATGTTATCCGAGCTTGATGAAATTAAAGTGGCTCGAGCTTGTGGAGCCAGTTCCACGATGGCTTCTCCATCTCGCTTTCTCTCTCTCTCTCTCTCTCTCTCTCTCTCTCTCTTGTTCTCTCTCCTTTGTATACGCACAGCGAGAGGAAATCGAGCGTTGCACTTTTCTTCCGTTTCCCGGATGCGTTTCAGTATGATGTAAATACTAGAATTCGCGTAACGCGTTAATTATAGTCTATTCTGCTCGTACTCGCTGGCAAATTAAAACCGCGTCGACTTTACTAGACTTATTTCGTGTTTGCGAACCTAACATCGTAATCACTTCGGTCTGCCGGTAATTTCGAACACTTTCGACCGGAAATAGGAATATCCGGTTTCCTCTTTGACCACCGAACGTTCAACATCACTGTTTTACCTATGCTTTCGCATAATTAATTTTACATAATTTCTACTGCCTCGTGCGACGTTCAATTCCGATGGAATTACCCGCATGATTTTAATACGGTTCAACGAACACTCAAATTCGGTATCAGTGTCTGGTAGTGCGTTGCGCGAAATCTTAATGTAGCGTGCATGTATTTTTTATCGGAGATCGTTTTAAACAATAGCTGTTTCGTGTATACTCGAGTGGACGTGTACGTTTATAGAGCAAAGTATAATACATACCGGTTTATCTGCAGTCACTCACGGTGAAATGAGATCCAAATTTAGTAACAGGATTTTGAGAAAAATCGAATCACCAGCTTTCAGTTGAATATATTTTTATAACTTGCACGGGGACTAAAGAAATAGAAATTATGTTTTATTAGAAAAATGCCACCGAAACTGGTCTCACATTCACAATTACAAAAGCTGTGGACTGAGGCGTAATAACACTGGAAAAAACTAATTTTTATACTCGGTTATTCATGTTCTAATGTTTCAATAGTTAACAGAAAAGTGTTTCCTAGGCAAAACCTTAAAACGCACTTCATATTAGGGTTTTTTGGGGCGTTGATCTAGAGTCCCTCGCAGCGTCCCTTTAGTTTAGGGTGGTCACCTCAGCAGGTATACCTTCGGGGGAGGCCCGTATACTCCCTCCTCTCCCCCCAGGGAGGGCTGGGAATCCGTATGAGTGTTTACCACCTCGTTAAAAAAAAAGAAAGGTCTCCAGCTTTCCGCTACTTGAGGAGATGACGTCCGCAGGTGTGACTAATGCGCAATACAAGAACGTACTTGCGATTAAAGAATAATGGGCGAAATAATGGCTAACTCAAGTTCAATTAATGTAATCTCTTCTTTCATCGGCGTTTAATCATCGGCCGCCGTTAACGGCGGATCGCATCGGTGATAATGCAATTAGGTTTTCCCAGAAAACACGCGGTTCGACAGAATTCGAGTTGTCGAACACCGAAACGATTTTAATTCTGCCCGATCGTAAACTGACGTGCTCGGGTGAATTTCCAGAGACACGCGCGTCCGATTTCTTGTCGCAATCGAGGAATCGAATGAGTATTGTGTTACCTTATCGTTCCATGGGGATTACGGTGGCCGCCATTCACAATGGGAGTTAAGGTTACCCTGCCGCGGCCATTGCCGAAGTTTCGGGATAACGATAAAGAAACTATTATTACTACGTAATTCGCATAATTAGTGGGCCGCGCAGCTATTTTGCCGACGTCACCCATGAACAGTTGTAGTTGGTATTATTCCATCGTTCGTTGCTGAAAAACAAGCACATGTTAATGTCGGAAGGTTATCGATAATATGCGATCGTAAGAAAAGTGATATAAGTACAAAAAAAGAAATTTTATAGGAGAGCCATTTGAAAATTATCTAAAATTGACAATTTATTTTATTGTATATAAACAACTTGGAAATATATAACCAACTTAGCGTACTTTAACGATACGCAAGACGGGCGATTTTTTAACAATATACTAATCCGTGTTGCTCATGTGCAAAATCATTTTTCTCGAAATAATTTAAAGGCATTTCGAGGCCTACTATAAAATCAACATCTCTAAATGCTTAATATTCATTTCTTATCAATTAGAACAATACGATGATAAAAACATGGGTCACAATCTTTCCTCGTACAATTTTATGCGTTTGCAAAAGTAACGAGGAAAAAAGCGAACAAGATGAACAAAACATCCTCTGTACGAAAATTCTACAAATGTACAAAACACAAGAACACGTTTATATGAACGAACATTAGGAATTATTGTTACCATGGAGTCTTTAAATCCGCGAAATAAATTTTTACTTTTTTCCAAATTTTACAAAGTAGTGTATTCTACTTGTTAGTTAATTAAACTAAGAAAATCATTAAACCGTTATTACCGTGAATAAATATCAAAAACTAAAAGTGACTAGCTAATCACATAGCTAATTATTTATTTTTCCACATCTCCACGATTCAATGTATCGATGTGAATACTATTTAATTAAATAGTAAATTATTTGAGGAGAAATATTTCAGATAACACTTTGCATAATATTTTCTCTACGGTTCAAATAAAATATTACTTTAAATAATAAGTAAAATTTCATTAACTACAACATTCTTTTGTTGAGTATCTGAACCATAAAATACAACATTTGATTTTACTAATCTGCAACCTAAAATAAAATATTTCAGTTTAATAGTCTGAAACCCAAAATAAAATATTCTGTTTAAATAATCTGACATGAGATAAAGATATAAAATATTCGATTTTAATAATCTGAAACGTGAAATAAAATATTTTATCTTAATAGTTAGAAATCTAAAATAAAATATTCTTTAAAGTTTAAATTATTGGATCATCTCGCAGGTAACGCGGTTTGTTTTTGAAATAAATAGTAAAATTTGAGTTTACTGAAGTATTGAATTCGAGTAATTATTTTCAGCAATAATATTTAAAACAGAGAAATAATATTCAAATCAAAATCCAAAAGTTTCCAATATATTCTTCAAATGAAGTATTACAATCAAATACTATTTTAACAAGTTGCATGAAATCAAACTTCAAATTTTGAAGCTATACGAGTACATATGTTGATAAAGTAAATGGGATTATTTACCTACCTGCTAATTTGAAATACTATTGCACCCAAGCTCTGTGTCTGAGCACGTGCTAATGTGCACATGGTGGGGCGGGATCGCAGTGCACGTGTAAACAATTCCGGGCGCATGCGCACACCTCTCCTAGTCGGTGTAGTAGGAGTCACGTGACCGACGCGTGTATATAATCCAGTGATCGGCCGGCCGGCGTCGCATACGCGAACGATTGCTCGAGGGTTAGTGACCTTTTTGTTTCCCTGTAAAAAGCAGGAAGCGTGGAATCATTTTCGATTCGTTCCCAACTATATAAACGCGAACAGTGTGATCGAGTTTTTTGTTGTGTACACACCCGTCCGAAGGTGGAGAGTACGAAAACGCGCGCTTGAAGTTTGTTGCGTCGGTACGCGAACCACCGATATTTGACTTTCGTTTCGAGTTCGAGATCGATCGTGTGCGGTCAGAAAAATCCCCGGTGACAGTTGACGCGATCGAATCGAAGTGAGGCAGTTCGATTAACTCGAGGACCGGAAGCAGACAAGACGACAGGGTGCAAACTCTACTCGGATTTGAATTTCCCGGACCTGAATTTTCGATAACCCGATTCTCGTCCAGCGCGATGGAGGACCAATGGGATTACTCTCTCAAGAACGGTAAATGTTTTATTCTATTTTACTTTAATTTTCTATTATTTTATAGTTTCGAATTTATTCGCTCAACGAAATGTAGGTTTCGTTTGACAGTTTTCGAGAGTTGCGCGTTGACGGGATCAGAGATTTCTTTGAACTTATTTACACTGTTTTTTTTTTGTGTTAAAACTGAAATTAGTTCCATTAACGTTTACTTCAAATTTTAATGTGTTGAATTCTATACTGCCATTTCCATTAACGTTTACGGAGCACTAAAAGTGACAATTAATTTATTGACATAACAAGAATGTATCTAGATTTTTAGCCATTTCGTAAATAATATACAGTGACGTCCATTAATATTCGGACACTCTTAAAAAGACTTTAACATTTTTAATATTCGACCATACGACTTGGAGTTTTCTGGGAGGTTAGAACAATAGAAAACAAATTTTTGAAAAAATTTTTTAAATTGGTAGCTATTGCAGAAAAAATACTACAACTTTTTTATGTGAGCCTAATTGTTCTAACTTGTCGTACGGTCCAATATTACAAAAGTTACCATTTTTTTTTAAGTGTCCGAATATTAATGGGAGTCGCTGTATATCTAAACAAATAAATTTATTGAATAATAGATGCTTTAAAATCTCAGTAAATTAAAAATATTAGAACCCTCCTGCCAAAGTACATAAATTTCTTAGTTTGTTTATACATTTAGTTCGCGAATTTATAACAAAAACATATTATTGTATCACACTTTCGTCCATATTGTCAGAAAAATTTTAAACATTTAACCTCGGTGAAAGTTTACAATACTTATCCGACGAAGCAGAATATTCGCAACAATTATTTGAAATAATGTTTGTAGATTAAAGTAAACAATCTTTTCAGCTAAAGACAGTAATAAATTTTCGTGGCGTTTGTTAGGATTGCTATATTATCCGAATGAATGATTGACACTTGCAGTAGTACGTGCAAAAAAGTTATGGCATGCATAATCCTGTGTACGTTTCGCGAACAGTATGAATACTTTTGCCCTCGCAGTAGGACTCAGATAATGCTTTCACGGTTAAATCTATATTAGCTCGTAACATTTGTATTATGCAGTATAGTTGATGAAATATTCAACCTATGTCTCATCCGGTTCAGCGACGAAACGACGATACTGCAGGTTATCCTAGGCGAATTTTAATCTTGAGTAGAGATTGATGTTGCAACAAATATTTCAAAGCAACAGAATCAAACTTTAAAAAACGCTAGTCACCGTGCCGCGGCCTCTAAACGTTTATTGTTAGTTTGATTCTCCGGTACATTCAACGCGAAAATCGACCACCGTATTCTCTTATCTTTCTTGAACTTTCTTATGGCGACCGGTTCGAACGCAACTTTTGAAGAGCGACAGCCGCGTCTCTCGTGATTTTTATTTGCTTCCTAATCTATTAGGATTGTGGATTTAATTGCGATTAACTGCATAACAACCCCATAAATCTTTGTACACACAGTACAGAATGATAAACATTCACAGCAATTTTGTTGCTCACCCAAACTTGCCATCTTAGCGTTTTATCTGGATTCCTCATGTACAGCAAATATTAGCAGAAATCTATATTCGAGTAGGCAAGCTAGAAAAAACTAAAATTTAATCAAATGTTATCTCGCCTGTAAGTAAACGGCAAATCTTTGTGCAAATATCGTTCGTTCTTAAGAAAAGTGACGGAACACAACAATTTTTTTAATTATTTTTATTGGTTCACTAGCTTCGAAGTCGCTCGAACTTTTTCATAGTAAAAACGTCACAACTCTAGTTCAACAATTTTATTCGCAGTTTAAAAGTAACAGTCACTGGAACATGGAAGGCAAAAAGTATGTTAACTTCATCGAGAATACTTTTCAATATAGCATACGATTTTTTAATAATTCAAGAAAGTAAGAAAATGGCGGCAGTTTAAATAATACAATCCTTTTTCTCTAAGAATAATTGAGTTTAGATATTTATGAAATTTCAATACATTGAGATATCAAAAGTTCACATAAAAATTGTTTGCCTTCCAAGTTCTAACTTTTAGTGCTTGTTGCCATCTAGGAAGATTTTGTATCTAGCTTGTCATCTAGCCGCCATTTTGTAATTTTAACTAATGAGAGAATATGAAGGTAAAGTCGCGGTGGTGCAGAATATCCCCTAAAACGATAGTAACAATTACTGAAAAAATGTTAAACTTGTTATAAAAGTTGATGATTTTAGTAGACAAAAATAGAAAAGAAGAAAATTTTATGAAAGAGGAGAAGTAGATAATAATGTGTACCGTAACTTCAGGAAATCCGCGATATATACCTGTTGATCATTTTGGCAGACAACGATAAAAAAGAAATCAACTTTGCATAAGCTTCTGGCCGACACTCGTCCACTGTTGCATCTAAATTGATTTTGTCATTCTTCCTATCATTGGTCGCATTGAGAAATATTCAGGGTCACGTTACACGAACGATGAAAGTTATTTGCTTGAAATTCCGCGTCACACTTCGCTGCGAATTAGACATTTATGTTAATGACGATCGGTACGTATCGAATGCTGCGTAATCTGTATCACGGAAAAGAAATTTTGTCATTCGTTCCCTTGTTTAACATTCGCTATTTGTCTATTTGTGCCTATATTAATTATAATTCTTCTGGAAGTTTAATGACGGGTGTCCCAAAAATGTACAGTGAATTCTCGATATATGTCAACAACACGGGTCCTGCCAGTGTC
>CM052113.1:3660673-3682586 GCA_028454245.1 Halictus quadricinctus | reverse complement strand
GAGAAGTTGAATTGCCGAGCGTTTCGAGAAACCGAAGTGCTCTTCGGTGATGGAGATGAGAAAGGCGGCTGCGTGGATCGCGTCTGCACTCAGCTTGCCGTGTCCCAGCCCGGACCCGACCCGACCCGACCCGACCCGACCCGGTACGAGCTTGCGAATGCGATTTCCTTCCGCGGTCGAAAGTAGGCGACCGTTGGAAAATGAATTAAGTTTTTCCAGCGTGTTGGCGTCGTCCCGTCCCGTCCCGTCCCGTCTTTGGCGACATGTCCGCGCTTGATAAATGGCCGGCGGCCCGTCCCCCAGCGTAACTGTCATACATAATTGCCGAGAGGGATAAAACGTCGCAGGAATCGGTTCGCGCAAAAATATTGAAACGAAAAGCGGACCGAATCGGGTCAACTATCCGGGACGTTCGATACTCGATTGCGGGAGTCGCTTAAGCGGCCTTTGCCGTCCGCGACGAATGCAAATGCGCCACTGTCACTAAGGCGAACGACACTCTCACACCCCTCGTTGCATCGAACTAACCAAAGCAATTAAAGACAGGCCGCGTTCAGGAAAAGACCTATAAATCACCAGGACAAATATTCGTTGTTGTCTGCGCAGAGGCTTTCGCGTTTGCAAGAAAGTTGACGAGATAGGACGCAGAGCTCGAAAGAGGATCGCTGGGGACCTAGATCACACTTCCTGGTACAGAATTGAACGGAGAAGATTGTGAACAGCAGATACGAACCCGCGTCTCTCTCTCTCGCTCTCTCTCTTTCTTTCGCTGTATATGCCAGTTTTTTCTGAATGAGAATATCGTCCGGAGACTACAGAGCCCGGCATTCATTTGCTGCACTACTCGGATTTACCTTCATTACCAGGACACGTCACTCGACCGACGCGCTTCGCGGCTGGGAAGATTTAATTACTGAAGTGGCCCGTGAATTTCGTCTCACTTGTTACTACGTAGTACTCGATGGCTCTCAGTTTGTTTATGTATTTTATTACGTCTCGATTTAATTTCGCTTCGAGGCAGAAATATTAGGCTGTGTCGCATGTGAAATGTTCCATTTTAGAAGGTAAATCTCATCAAGCGTTTTGGCGAAAAAATACTATCGCAACCTGTAGGTTCACTGTACAGGATGTCCCAAAAATGATGTACTTTCTTGAAAGGTGCGATTCATGAGGTCATTTCAAGTAAATTTTTCCTTTGCAAAAATATTCTCCGCTTTGTTAGGGAGTTATTGACGAAAATGGTGGACCGAATCCCTAATTTCACATGCACTACAATATATTTCATTAAGTCATCATTTTGCCGGTTTATGTTACACTCCTCGGCAACCATACCTCGGGTATGCCATACCCCGCGGCAATAGGGATAGTACAAATTTGATCCTGCAAAAGTGTTTAAAAATTTGTAGAATCTTAGGATAAAAAATTTCAGAAATCAACAGAGTTCTTCTAAGAGAGAACGTCTTTGAACATTTGTTGCAATGTTACACATACTGCTGAAGATTTTTTAACAAACTTTCCCGTGACAATAACAATTTCAAGTACCGAGTTGTCAGTCCCGCAATCGGTAGTATAACCTAACGATTTCCTTTGAGATTATTGTTTTCTGCTGGATGTGAAAATTAATTTTTGCGCCAGCATATCAGGTGCACCCAATTACACCTCATGAGATCAAACAAATTACAGTGATTTCTCTCTATATGTCGCCAAGGCCTGGACAATAAACGACGCGGAATAATCCCCACTACCGGAGGGTGTCCTCATGAGGGGCCACGAAGCTCGACAGGCCGCGGACGCCAAGGACTGTAAACATAACACGGCTCTGGCACGTTTCCTACACGATAAACGACGCTGACAATACCCGGGTTGTTGACATATATCGAGAATTCACTGTATCTCGTTACAAGGAAGGTCCACCGTCCGTCTGAGGGTTAAAAGTGGCTTTGTAGGAAAGTCCTAGAACAATATTTTCAGATATAAACAGCGTATTTTAAATTGTGTCCGGAATACCGGAAGCCGCACGAAAAGAAAGAAAGACGCAACGAAGACTGGCTTACCCATTTTTCCAGGCGCAGTTTGTTTTCGTTGCAGGGAGTATCTAGGTCGTATTAAGCACCGAAATAAATCGTACATGCCCGTCTCTGTGCAACGTTTAAACAGACCAATAGCCTGAGCCACTCTCAGCCGGCGCAAAGCGGCTTTCTCGGTGTTATTCAAAGTAGATAAGAGCATTTCAGCGCTGTGCTGGAATTCAACTTTCCGCGATGCATCGAGAGGCACGGCCGCCGGCCTGGCCACCGGAGAAATTTGCTACTTCGCAGACTTTACGGTAAATGACGTAATCTCCTTATCGTAATTAATTAGACAATTATATTAAGTTATAGGAACGGGTTCGACGAAGCACCTGAGGGAGGTCCTCGGCCATTTCAATGCTGTTTTCTTGCTACAAAGTTCGCCCGAAATTAAACGAGTCTGCGGGTTCCATTTCTTGTCAGTTGTGGGTCTCAGATTTCAGGCTAGAGAATTTAGATTTCGGATTTTTAAAAAATATTATAAAAGGGGTTAAGAAGAGAGGGTGAGGAAGAGAGAATGAGTGATAAGAATGTGTGAGATAAGATAGATATACGCAATGTAGGCGCATCGTAAAGTCCAAATTTCATGACTACAAGACTGTGATAAAGATATTCTGTTCTGTTCGGTATATTCTTCTACCATTATTCTCAAACGTTTATTTATATTAACTTTAGTGCACAGTAAAATTTCGAAATCTTGACGTAAAGGCAAGACTTTACGGCAAAAATGAGTAGGTGTAATTTAAAACAGTAAAAACATTAGAAGATTTTAAAAATACTCTTATATTATTTCCAATCTATTAAACGTATTCAGAAAGAAAATTCTACTTCACTCCAGTTTGTTGCAATTCAGATAGAAAATTTGTATTTTGCATAAACATCCGCAGTCTACTAATAACCTCTGATTCGAATGGATTGAACACGATTGTTGACGTAGATATAATAAGTATAGATGTGATGTAATACAGTAGATAACCTTGTAGTATTACAAGCAAGGTATGGCTGGTAGGCCAAGCAAAGAAATAATCAAGGGGAATCGTTTACTATTCGTAACGAGGTGCCGAGGAAGGAAACAGAAATTACACGATGCGCTGGCCACAACAAAGAACGAACTATTTCGTGCAACGGTGGATGGAACTCGTGTTCCTCACCCAGACGAAATTTAAACCGTTCATCGCTACCGTCGAATATCGACAGAATATTTAACGATCCTCGATTTAAGTCGCCGGTATACCGACCCGATTCTGCATTTAAGTCACGCGCCTCCGGGCATCCGGTCATAGTTTCCTGCCAGTGTACATCTTAGCTGCGATTCCCGCCTATTTTCGGTATTTCGATCGATATACAGGGTGCCCCAGAAATGTTGCATTTCCTCGGAAGGTCTGATTCCTGACGCAATTCGAAGTAACTTTTACCTTTGCGAAAATGTTCTCCGCGGCTTTGTTACGGAATTATTAGCGAGAAACACGGACCAATCAGAGCGCGGATACAGCAGGCGGATTCTGACTCGGCCAATGGACGCTCAGCGGAAGTTGTCGCTGAGCCGGGATCCCTCTGCTGTAGCCGCGCTCTGATTGGTCCGTGTTTTTTTATTGAAAGCTCCCTAACGAAGTCAAGCAAAACATTAAACATTAGTAATTAAAAAAACTCCTATGACCTTGAAATCTCGAGAAATATGACCTCGACAAAACTTGTTACTCTGACATTTTCCCTTACAAAAAAGAAAGAAAAAAGAAGCGAGATATTCAAGATGCTCATGTCAGGTGGGACACCCTGTATGTCTTATAGTTTCGTCGCAGGGTGTATTAGACTGAAGCGTAATCGCTGATGTTCTCGAAGAAGTTTAGATTTCTATACGCCTCTAAAGGTCGCGCGAAACGGGGACGTTTCAAAGCTAATTGTTCCCGGCAGAAATTCACGGACTGCCGACTTCTTCTCCTAATCTGGAGATTCGGGTCGCAGGCGAAGGGCCGAGCGTGTTTCTCCCGGTTCCGGTGAAATCCTGGGAGAAAGACAAAGAAAGTAAGAAAGAAAGAAAGAGAGATAGAGAGAGACAGAGAGCGGTCCGGTGGAAAAAAGAATTGGCGTACGTTACTCGCGCGCGATATGGGTCGATGGTATCCATCTTCGGGGAGATTCGGTGAAATGCCTTCCGTGTTCCATGCCATAGAAACCGACGCGGTTGGAATTTATGGAACTGCGGGAAGGATTAATGAGCATCGCCATTCGAAGACGGCGCGATCGAGGGAAGAGCATAATGAGTTGCAAACACATCGGTTTCCGGGTAATCGAGCATTTCCTGGACAAGTGGCGTCCACGATTTCAGATTCTCAGAAGTCGAATAATTTCTGAAGATTTAGATCAGCAGCGTCGTGCACAGATCTGCATCAATTTGAAGAAGTCGGAAAGGAACATGTGGTTCCTCTATAGAAAACTCTACCAAGATTTAAATTTCTTAATAAGGCGTAAACAATTGCAATAATTGCGGATCTTTTCTTTACACTGTTCAGCAATTGTTCAGTAATTGGTACCCCCACAGTACTTCGGCCCCTTACTCTATGTACTAGTTTAAAGTTTTGACCTGAGGAATGGCACAGTTATGTGGCGAAATCTAATACTTGAGTCAGTTTATCTAAGTTTTGTTTACAATCAGTTATAGTTTGTGTAGCTTATTTAGAAAGCACAAGATTATATCAAATTTCGTGTTATATTATGTTATATTCTATTAAATAAAATAGTATAAGAACGAAGGGGGGAGTGCTCCGTCAAATCCAATAAACGAGGCGATATAGTAAGTAATAAATAATAATAAAGAATGTAAGTTACCCATTTCAGTAATCCCATTTAAGTAATTCTATTTTAAAACCGCTCGCGGAAACAGGACGTGGAACCCATGTTCTGGAAAAACGTGTTCCATCAAGCTCTTGAGCGCGACTCATCATTGTTTCGATTATGTGAGAACGAATGCGGGAGAAACGCTGAAATGCTGGAGAATACTGGATGCATTCGTCCCGTACGACTTTCGCGGAACGGTTCGCGGAATCGCGAGGAAGATGACCGAAAAAAAGTGCCGCGATTAAGGTCGATTCCGGTCGCGCGGTTTCAATAAACGAGACCTTGTGACGGCTGAGTTTTTAACGCACTCCAGAAACCGGGCCGCTTAATCGGAATGACCCGTTTTCCCATGTGCTTTTCTTCTCCCGTTTCTGCGAGCGTTCCGCCCCGTTCCGTCGCTCTTTCGTTCCCTTCCCGCCGCGCGCGGTTTTTATTAAAATCCCTTGGCAGCGCGCGGCGTACCTTTGCTCGCGTAAATAGCGCCGATAAGAGTCGGCACTTGGAACGACAACGCAAAGTAACCCTTTGCGTCTTCAAAGCGATGTGCCTCGGCAACGGAAGCGGAGGAGAAACGGTATTGGTCGATCGAGAAACGCCCACGTGTGTTTAGATTGATCGCGACTTTCGTACGATCTTCTTTATTAATTGTAAGACATAGGAACCAAATAGGAATTTGTTGTCCTCTCGTAGTATTCCTATAGCTTCCCCTCGTACTATTCCCTATAGTATTAACAAAAGAATATTTAAAACGTTAATGAACGCTCTACTAATCGCGATATATTTCGAATAATTTGTGCAATTGATTTTACAAACGGCACAGATTGGTAATGTAACGATTCTAGCCCCTGGTATGTATGCGTAAAGTGCATCTGGCTAGCTACAAAGAATTATTAATGCTCCCTGTGGAATCTAGATACATGTCCATTCAGTTTATTCAATTCGCCTACATGTTTAATTAGAATCACATACAGCTAATAATATATTCAGTTTAGCGCCCGCCGCCTACAAACGCAGAAGCTTTCTGGTCCTTCGAACGCGTAGCTACTTGTAATATTCATTTCGCTGTGCATTATAATTTTACCGACCTATTAAATGCATGCGAACCGCGCAGGAATTGCATACGACAGCACATCCTTGTATTGATGTCACGTATTTTGAAATAAACCGCACGGCCGGCATAGATGCCCAAACACGGTCAGAAATCGTCGACCATTTGCACTGACTTATCCAGCATGCCGAGTATGAGATATTCTTACCTCTTTTTCGAAATGCGTCGAAACGAATCTCGTTGTTCCGCCTCCATCTTTAGAAATCTGGTCGCACAGAGAACTGCTAAGTACCTGGGAATTTGCAGCACTAGGGTGGCTCTTGTTTTCGACATTTGAATTTCTTACCGGCACCTGCAACGATTGTTCCGATTAGTAAAAAAGAAATCTGTGCAAAGTTTGAGCTCGATCGGATAAAGGCAAAACGTGCCCCTTGAGCATTAAAATAATCAATTCAATTACCCAACTCTGCTCGCGATTTTGAATTTTTCAATGAATCCAGTTACCATCTGCCCAGAAAAACGGAATTGACAGGAATTTCCCAAAGCAGATCAACGTTTCCAATTGACATTAGAACTTTTCCTTACTCTGTACCAGCACAGAGGTCACCACTTTTCGAATCGCTGCTGCCACCTATCGACAGTCTACGGAGTTGCGCGACAACGCCGGGAATCAATTCAAGTTACGCGCGTTTTCGCGTTTGACAAGTGTTGTGTATCGTGTTGCTTCTGTGCGTCCCGGTTTGTTGGGAACCTCCTACTAAACATGGGTGTCACCGTGTAAGTAATATAATAAACCGTACCGCTTTTCATATTCATCAATATTTACTATTTACCGAACAGTAAATGACCGCATTCGCGTACTATACGCGGTCCACGTATTTCTCGATACTTGTAGGTTATGTTGCGCGATTAGCACATGTTACAGCGGAAAGAACACTCTACAACGTTTCTATTCTCTCGCTCTGACGTTTGTTTTACAATCAGATTGTTTTCAACGGTCGATTCCTCGTAAATTCAGCAGAAACGAACTGCGGTTTCTGACCGGCATTTTGTGGCTCGTTAGGTTGCAACAGTATCCGATGATCGAGAACAGAACCGGCCCGCAGACGATTGAATTCCTGACGAAAAGAGTGGTCGCCCTGGGAGCGGTGCAAACCGGCCAATTTTTGGTGGATTGTGAAACATACGTGTCCGTGCCGCAGCTCGGTGAGTGAATTTTAAATTTTGAAATTGAATATTCGGAATACTGCGTTCTGTGCCGCGTAGTACGCCCTCGCGAGCACAGATGGCCGCCATTGTACCTTGAGCAAGGAAAATTAACGGAAGTAGGAAAAGTCTTCCGCCATTCTTGTCGATATCTACAGTGTCGAAATTTCTATAGCGCCACCATGGTTTTATAATCATTACTATTATTCTACCATTATTATACTATTTATTGTTTTGTCGAATAACCTTAAAAATTCGGGTTGGCATTGATAGAATTAACTTTTGACGTGCCATCTGGGACACCTTGTATATATATATGTATATATATTTATTTCTTTGAATTTCTTTGTTATATCGGTATCTTTGCAAATGTTCCTCGAGGTTCTATACGCGAATAGGTGTCGGGTGGTGGTGAATAAGAAAACCGTGTGTTGTTTGACGATTATATCTGCTTTCTTTTGGCATTTACGTAGGTGTATATGGATCACTATACAAACACGCAATAGTTTGGTTCCGCCGAAGGTCGTTTAGCGATCGCGTGCGTTCGGTATGTTCGTTCATTACGTTCTAGAGAGGTACAAACGCATACGCTAACCAAGTTTATGACTTAAGTACATACTTTTTGTAACGCGTAACACAAATACACGGGGCGCGTCCGTTGTACCGGAAGTGCGCGCCTCGCTTTCAAAATACGAATCTCGCGCCACCGTTTAGGCAGGATTGTTTTGTTTGTGCTATTCGTATCTCTTCGATCGACTTTCATTCGACGGTTGACAAAAACAGAGTTCGGCCTCGTCTACTTTCTGACAGATGATGAAGAACAGCTAAGCAACTCGAGTTCTCTTTTGTTCGATGATCGATATACGTACAGTAGATCGGCGCGCAGCTAGATTTAAGGTAAATCGAAGGGGATCGTTAACGTCCGTATACAGGTGACAAGGAGAAGCGTAATTTCAATCGGAGAATCCACGGGGATCTCGCGTCAAAGTCGTTCTTCTGTTCTGCTTTTACTATCGTTGAGAGTTCACATACGATTGGAGACAACGGTAAATACCTATACTTCGAACGGTGGTCATTCTTCAGTGGAACGCCCGACTGTCATGACCGCTAGCAAAAAAAAAATATTTAAATTCGTTATGGTCGAAATGTTTGTCTAGCAATCGTAAACGAACTTATTAGAATCATTCTGGAAATTACTTCGTGAACAAACATTCTGAAATGATTTTCAACAATTTATACAACAATTTATATACTATTTGAGATTTTTCGTATACAATTCGCCAATTCGATTAATTTGATTTAGTCACAATCGATTATCCAATTTCTGCCAGCGGCGTGTCAACCACCGCGTTCTCATTTGAATTTCGCGCGTCGTCGACGGCGCACAAATTTAAACCGGGTTTCACTTTGTAAAGGTATAAACAAACTACACCTAAGCGTCATTACAAAAATATTAAATCTAGCAAGCGAAGCTAGGCGCGACCCGTTTAGGCTAGGTCAAGTATATATACATATACATATATATAGATATATTTGTATATATATTTATATATATATATATATTTTTAATGTAGTAGTACTATTGTAACCTTAACGTACGCAGCTTTTGGAAAATACGATCTCGGAATATTCTCTTCTCGTTTAGCGTAACTACAATTTGAACATCCCTCTTCGGTGACGGCCAGCGCTTCCTTCGAGTGTCCCATTATTGTCATTAACTTGTAAATACCTCGCGTTAATTTATTGTCGATAAATAGAAGACATATTTTTATATATATATTTATATACTTATATATAGCCCACTCGACAGGCCGTGGCGATTTTAATGCCCGGATACGTTACCATTCTCTCTCTCTCTCAGTACAATGATCGAACCAGCGTCGCCCAGTGTCGCCAGATCAAGACTTGTTCCCCCACTCTAAGTTCCCCCTTCTACCGCGCTATTCCCCCACGTTTCCGCCGCGGCTGGGTCACGTGACGTCTCTTTCGCGCATACTCCGGTACCGGCAGAGAGAGGGTAACTTTTTCCCCTCGATTCGTGCTCCCTCCCCTCATCTGGCGACACTGAATCGATCCAGATTCCTGTACGAAATCTTTAAATTATTCTTTTCATTTTTCATCGAGTTTTCTATACCTTTTACATACACATACGGTGTGTCGGATTTTTCGGCGACAGCTATTTCCCTCGGGTAGATAAATCCGAAACGGGCACACCTATAAGCGACTTTCCATCATTCTTATCTCGGCTCATATACACAAACGTTCTCGCACACATGGTATACAGGTTAATACAAACACAGAGCGATGATGCGGGCCACGGAACACCTTTTTCAACTATTTTGGAAAGAGAACTGTGACAATCGAGTCAAGTCAAATTCTAAAATAGATTATCGATCCTCGAATGTCTGAAGAAATTCGTTCGTTGCACGCATTCCGAAGTTTGCTTTATCAGAAATTAACTGACCCAGACCTTACACGAAATAAGCAATTCTTTTTTTATCAATTTCCTAACTATTGCCTCTTTATAATTTCAAACAATTTCAAAGAAACTTGATTGGTACAGAAAATGAAGTTCGTTGAATTCCGCTGTTTGTACCGATATAACGGATAAAGTATAGTATGCGAAGTAAAGTGTCATTTAGTGTACAACGAAACAAGAATATTCTTCATCGATCCTCCATCCTTGGCAACATCCACCACGGCACAGTGTCGCCAGATCAAGACTTGTGTCCCCACTCTAACTTCCCCTCCCACCGCGCTATTCCCCCACCCTTCTGCCGCGTCTCGATCACGTGACGCGTTCCGGCTCTGCCGCGCATGCGTCGCAACGTCACGTGACTGATCCAGTACTGGCAGAGAGAGAGAGAGAGGGGAATAGCGAACTCCTTCCCCTCGATTCGTGCTCCCTCCACTCGTCCAGCGACACTGCCACGGCCTGCATCAAACAACTCCTCGATCAGTCGCGCAACTACACGTGCAGCAATGAGAATGATCGTGTCGGACATTTTTCGACTGATCTAACCGCTACACCTATTGATTACAATAAAATCTTCAATTCACGAGAGTGCACAGTGCAGATTTTTCTTGTTACCTCGCTGCTTCTCTTAAGCTACTTATAGTCGAAAGAAGGATGTCACCCGGTATTAATTAGGAGAGAAAAATGGTTGTTTCCGCTACTTAGAATAGAATAGGCGCTAGAAATTTCTCGGGAAGGAATACTATAATACGTACGTACGGTTTTCGCTCGGTACGGCTAAAGAGAAACGAGATAGTTGTATGTTACGATGGTCGAAGAATCTTTTCTGTACAATTGTATATATGTATATGTATATATATATATATGTATATAGAACCCCGGAGTACATTTTCTTCTTTACGCTTCGTTCCGTTATTCTACGTGCACTCGTTTCACGAGCATTGCACCTGCGCTAATTTTTATTCATTAAACTTATTCTTTCTTTCGCACGCGCTTTCTCCCTCTCTCTCTCTCTCCCTTGTTCTCTCATTCAACACTACGTCCAAGCCCTTGAGCATTATAAGATTCATTTAGATAGATATGAGATTCGAAGGTGCCGCTCTTTTTGCGTTTCGTAAGACAGCGAGAAAGCAGTAACGACTATCGGGAGATATGTTTTACTGGAGACTCCATTTTTCTTCTTCTTCTCTCGTTTTTTCTTATTCGTTTGTTGTCGGTATTAGAGGCTATCGGAAAGACGAAGACTCGGATTTATCGATCACTGCCTACTTGTCATCGGGGAGTTTTTTTTTTTTTTTTTTCTTTTCTTAAGTACACGCTGCTGTACACGTCGAAGAGCCAGCACTCTTCGTTAGAATATCGGATATGGCAGGGATATGACTCACGGGTGCGAACGATTACAGGTGTAAGAACAAGTCCTGCCGATAGACTGCACGGAAAAAAATATTATTAATCGCAGATATCTCGAGTCGATCACGCGGGAGAACTATTGTTATACGTTTTACTGATATGCCGAGGCCAACGTCCCTGATCTCGGGCGACGATTTTCGTTAGTGCCCGTACAAACCGGCCGCGTTCGGAATGGCGAAACAGTTCAACTATCGAATCGATTTTTTCCGTTTTACAGCCCGATCGCTACGAAAACAAGCGTACACAAGTCCGTGAGAAATATTTTCATCCGTGGAGACTAGGCGCTCGATCACAGATGCAGACCGTCGTCTCTGCAAACTCGACGCTTCTACAAACTATATAAAAATACAAAATACAAATGCCGTTGTTTTTGTTGTTCTTGTTGTTCTTGTTGTTGTTTGTTCGCTCGGGCGATATACTCTCCTAAGAGACACACGGAGTCCTCTCTCAAACTCGAGATTGGATGGTATTATTGCACGATCCGTTTTCACTCTACAATAGGCGGGAGCTGAGGTGACAAGCTTGCGGCGGCCCGTGGCCCGAGCGAGGCCCGTGCCCCTACTTCATTCACTTTGCGACGCACAGTGGCCCAAGATCGAGGAATTAACTGTTCACAAAGATTTTAGCATTATTTCAAAGTCATAGGACGCGTCTTGACGTCAGCTGTAACATTATTAAGTGAAAACTGTATAGTGACAATTAAAAAATCTAGGTGACATTAATTTTTTCGATGAAAAATAGAATTCATGAAGTGTTGATTTTTAAATGCTTGTTCTAATCACAATTTTTAATAAATCTTCGCCGTTTTCGATAAACATCGATATGAGCAAGTTGCTTTTTTTTCAAATGAACAGCTAAGTCTTCTATAAGTTTCACCTAACTGCGAAACACTGTGGCACGGGTTCGATGTGGACCTCTCCCCTTACGTCGCACCGGATGAAGTGGGGGCACGGGCCTCGTGCGGCCCGTGGGCCCAGTGTCGTCAGATCATGACCTGTATCCCTACTCTAACTTTCCCCTCTACCGCGCTATTCCCCTCGTGGCCTGGTCACGTGACGCGTTCCGTCTCTGGTGTGGCTGTGTAACTTTTCCCCTCGATTCGTGCTCCCTCCCCTCATCTGGCGACACGGGCCGCTGGATTGACACCTCCCGCTTAGAGTGTCTAGACGTCATGTTTCGACGAAACTTGTAAAAAATCGCGTGATCGTCGACGACAGCCGCTGAAACGTCCCGATGTACAGGGTGTCTCGAAAATGTGTGTATCACGATTACGGCTAGAATATTTAAGTTTTAATATTGCTCGGCTCAAATCTGTTTTGACAATTTTGTTGAGGTTAATTCAAGATTATGTTATATCTGAAATAGTTTTCGTGTGTTTCGCTATTAGATCAGTACAAAATTAAGTACAAATGTTTCGAAATAATTGGCTTCTTTGGCGTCCTGTTCATAGAATGACCGCAGCCGAGAAGCCAGCAGCTTCTACTTTAATGTAAGACAGTTCTGGTACTCGTTTTGTCACAGAAAAAAATGTGATCGTAATCTTCTCTCACACTTATCTTGAATCAACCTGTACATTTTGGGGTCCACAAGGGGGCTTCGATTCGAGGCTGCCGACGACGTTACAGAATATCGATCCCATGGTGAGCCGTTGTTTCCGAATTTCGATCTCTACGAGTTTGGCGAACGGCCATGATAAGTCCTATTGTCGTACAGTTTGTTTCACGCACGGTAATCGCGTGTCCATACACACATTCGTACAGCGAGCAACGAAAATATTCAAACAACATTGTACGTACACAGATCCTATCGACGTTATTTTACACATGGAAATTTCAATTTTCAAACACTTGAGAGAACCAACAAAACGGTATACATGGTGTTCCAAAAATGTTGTACTTTCTCGAAAGGGAGAATTCCTGAGATCATTTGAAGTAACTTTTTCCTTTGCGAAAATGTTCTCCGCGGCTTTATCGAGGAGTTGTCAACGAAAACCACGGACCAATCAGAGCGCGGCTATAGCAGGGGGTTCCCAGCTCGACGACCGGCCCCGCTAAGCGTGGCGTCGGTATTGGCTGAGTCAGAGTCCGCCTACTTCACCCGCGCTCTGATTGGTCCGTGTTTTTCGCTGATAACTCCCTAACGAAGCCTCGGACAACATTTTCGCAAAGGAAAAAGTTACTTCAAATTGAAGGAAACACAATATTTTTCGAACGCCCTGTAGATTAAAGAGAAAAAAGTGTCGATTTCCCTCTTCTAAAGATATGTCATTTCAAGTTACATTCTAAATTATTGATTACGGTAACGGTTTTCAATATTTTCACCGTACTTTTTCTATAATATTGTTCCACGCGTAAGACCGAAACTTATGACTTTGAATACTTTCGTGGCTCTCCAGACGCACACAGCACACAGTAGCAATCGATTTACACAATAGTTACGTGTAGTATGAAAGATAGTACGCGTATGTATGTTCAATAATATCTACAGTTAATATTGTCGTTATTAAGTCAATGCCCCCCCACCCTCACCCCCCGGCGCGCTAAATCCTTAGAACGAGGCCCGAGTGTGTAAACCCCCAGACCGTCGGAAAATATTCCTCTCTAATTTCTCCGTTCTCCGTCGACTCTCTAGGACCGTATAGCGTCCCGACGCGACGGTCCACATTGCACAACACAGTTGCGTCGTGGGATCGATGAGAAAGTAACGTACCTTGTCCCTTTGACCGGTCGCGTTCTATACGGTCGGCGTTTCAATAGAAAATAGACGTATTCTTCGCTGTTGGCTACACGTTGTTCCTACGCTAAAAGGTGCCATTATCTTTCCCATCGATTCACCGCGATCGCGTTAAATGCGAGCATCTCTCGAACCGCGGCTGCGGAGAAAATCGGGCCGTTTCCCAGCCACGGATGGCGCCCTCGTCCTCGACGATCAGAGACACCGAACTGCTAGAGAGGAGGTTCGACGGATCAATCGTTACGCTTGAAAGAACGAGATCACGGTTCTCATGGAAGAAGCAACGTTTACCTCGAACGCTACAGAGCCCTCTCTACGAGTCCTATATTTTTCTCTCTCTCTCTTTTCTCTTTGTTTTACGTATTGTCGGGGGTGTCGCACGTGTCGCGTCGAAAACCTGCGTCGCAAACACGCCGAGAGAAATGACGACGATCATCGGCGACCGATATCAGTCTATCGAGCCTATTTCTAAGTGTTTTACGGACTATCCTACGTTGCTGTTGCACCCCCACCCTCGTTCTCGTGTATGTACAATGGTGCACCGACACCGGTGCACAAAGAAGTTGTTCGTGCTCTCTGAGAAGGCACGTTGCACGGAAGAGCGTTCTTTTTTAGTCCCGACAAGAAGGGTCCTTCGAGCGCGGACGCACACGGTGCACCCTAAACGGTCACACGCGGTCAGGCTCGTCGATAACGGCAAATAAAATTCGATTACGCCCTGCGCTCTGCTAACTATGCACCGACTGAATATGGGCGAACTCCACCTTCTCGCGAAGGAGGCACTGAACCAACAAAATTTGACGCTCGAGAGAGAAAAGTCCCATTTTGCCATTCGACAATGACAATTTTTGGCTGTGATTACGCAATTATTTTTGTTTTGCAATTGATTCTGCACGTTAATTTAGAATACGGGCAACTGTGATTTGCAAACAGTGTCGTTTCACGAATTCATACAGAAATGGAAATTAAGTTGCTTCAGAGGAGTATAAAGAAAGCTTGAAACAATGATACGTTTATCGACAGGCCTCGAGAACGATTCTTTGCCTTTTTAATTTCCGAGATGGAAAAGAAAATGCACATTTATTCCGCAAATATTTGTTAAATATGAAAGAATAGAATTTCATTTCGACTTGCACGAAAGAAACGACAGTCATATTTAATTCTCCGTGACGAGTTTAATGTTTTTCAAAGAACGCGATCCTGTAACTCAACAGAAAATGTTCCCATGACAAAGACTATTATCTTGATTAACATACCCAAATTACATCTGTAATATCTCGAACATAAGAATGGTCCTTCCATTGTATCGCCCTAATTCGGTAAGTTGCGTTCAACCTTGATTTTCTCAACCAAAACGAGAAACTGTTCCGCGTGTCCGTCATCAACGGCCATCTTTGTTGCACGCGCGTCATCGTTTCCGGCACACCATGGGCGTATAGTGTCCGCATAGGGGTTCGGTTCCGACGGTCGATTCACGGAAAATAACGGTGGCGGCTGTACGCTAATTCAATGTAATGATGCGTGTCCTTGGTCAAAATACACCGGCTCGACGGTTCTTCAAGGCAAATATACGAAGACGATCGCTAATACAAAATCGCGTGGTTCAGTCGAGTACCTTCTAAAAGGAGAGATCTTTGCCCGTCGACGGTTCGCGACGGGCAACGGGTGAGCAGAGAAAACTGGTCAGACAGAAAACGAACGTCGATCTTGTCGCTGCACGCTTACCTTCTATCTAGACGCTAATGCAATAGGTATCAGAAATTGTACACTTTTGATTACGAGCCTTTAGAATGCCGCTTCGAATAATAATCCTGAAACTATATTCCGACCGATCAATTGCTCGGTTTGTTCGATTAACGCACGGGTTCCCGAACCGGTCCCGGATCGATCGCGAAGGAACTTAACAACCTAAAGTCACCGGCTAATGAGATCTTCTCTCGGCAGAAAATCAAGACTCATTCCCCGTTTCTCCCCTCGACACAGCAAAGAAACGACAGAGCGGAATCGAGGCGAAATTCCAAAAAGGAGATTATCCCGAAGAAATAGATCCGTAACTACACGCTACTGTGGTCACGAGACACGATATACCCATTCAACAGACCCGAATATTAATCATATGCATCGGAAGAACGAGGCTTCGGAGGATCGGGCCGCCGATCAGGATCAACGTCCTCGTTAGTCGCCCTGGTACCGTAACGATCCGATCGTCGGATAAGGTGCCAACCGGTCGGTCATCGATCCTGTCACCCGCCCTCGTGCATCACAAGTAACAAGTTTTATAATAAATGAACGCGACAGTGTCCTTGCCGAATGTCCGGCACTCTCTTTCGTAGTGCACCTGTCCGGGCTCGTACCTCCCACCCGGGGAATACTTGTCCAGCCTCGAGAGGCTCCTGTACAGTCTGAGATAGTCATCTTCCAGTTGATCCTCGCGGTGGAGTCTTCGACGTCGATAACCATCCTCTATGCTATCGTCCCTCCAGGCTCTATCGTTCGACAGGAAAGAGGGCATACCGTGATGACCTCGGATCCCGTCTTCCAGCTCCAGATCGGAGAGGTCCTGTAGGCTCTTCGGGTAACCGCGACGGGATTCTAGGGAGCCCGATTGATCCCTGAAGTTGATAGTTCGGCTGCGTCTGGGCAGCGTGGAGCTGTAGAATCGCTCGCCCTTGCCGTGACCAATGCCGTTCCTTAAAATCGGCTTGGAGCCGTTGTTCAAATCGCTCGGACCGGCTGCCCAGGTGTCCAGATAAGTGTCCGTCAGCTCGTGTCGTCTCGTACGCCTCGGCTGCGGCTCCGTGTAATTCGCGTCGTCGCTTCTCGCTTGGGGGTACACGTTCTTCGGGTAGACGGATCTGTCCCGGTGATTTCTCTCGGGCCGGCCGTAGCGAAGACGATTCGCCACGCGGCCGTTCCCTCTGTCCTCGAACCGATCCGGCAACCGATAGTCGTTCCCGATAACGTTGCCGTTGCTTCTGTGCGCGGCTGTCGCGTTCCCGCGATTGTTGCCCTCGACGGCGGACCGGCGACCCGCGAACAAACCTCGCGAGTGCATGAAGTTCCCCACGTTCCTACCGATCCTGTTCGTCTTCTCGGCGAAGATGTTACAGTAATCGGACAGTTTGCGACCGGTTCGGCCGGGCGTCTGATAGGAGGTCGCCGATTGCGTGTCCTTGGCCGCTCCTCCGTTGTACAGATCCCGTGGATCATGCTCGTTCGGGTAGGCTCCGCTTGGCAGGGGCTTGTTCGCCTTCTCCAGATTCGACAGGCCACCTGTCAGCGAGGCCTTATACTACCGAGCCTGCGCGTAGTCCGGGTTCATCTCGTCCAGCTGTATGCCCTTCGTTTCCGGGACGCAGCAGACCACGAAGCACAACCCGCACACAGCCACCGCCGCGTAGAACCAGAAGGCGCCGTGCAGACCCAACGTCTGTAATGTGTTACCTAGCGTTAGTCGGATTGCAGTTGGTCGGCTTATAAAATAGACTGAGATATTAGGGTATCCGCCACACCGGACTAGATCTTGCCGAGACTCGGATAACTAAATAGATGTCACGCGGAGGCTGACTTGTGGCCATGGTGTTTGCCATACGTACGCGGTTTTATGAGATAGCTAGGTAAACGCCCCGAGAGCTTAATTGGGAATTACGAGGGAAACGTCCGTGCTGGTTATTTAGATAGTATGCACCGAGCTATAGGAGGTTTCCGATGGAGATTATCACTCGCGCGCGCCGCCTACCGACGCGTAGTTTTGTTAGCTTCGTGCTGTTAGGGTTTCGCTTACAAGGCACTTGTTGCTGACGCTTTTTACGTTCGGTAGGTGATACTCTGCTACGTTGCCGCTAAAAGTACGTTGTTCGAAAAAGGACTTTTTCGTGTCATATTAGCGGAGAAAATTATATTAGCACTATTTGATGTAGCTACGGTCGTAGCTACATACATGTAACTATAGTCTTCAGAATTTTTACGAAAGTGTTCAATACTAGGCTATAATCAAATATTTTTAAATTTTAATATAAGTAGACTGAGATAGTAATATCAGCACTATAAATTTGAACTTATCAGTTTTTATTTTATTAGATAAATTGCTTCGATTTTACCCAACTTTTGTGGTCGCTGAGTGGGCGATCGACGTACTTCTGTACTAACAATGTTCAAAATTGAAAATTTACGTCTCAACAGAATCAATTTTCTCGAAAACTACACACGAGAATGAGAAAAGCACATCGTTCATTCATAAGATAAGTGAGACAACTCGAAAATTTTTTTAATTATTTTTACCGGTTCACTAGCTTTGAAATCACTCTAACTTTCCACAAACGTCACAACTCTAATTGAAACCTTTCAACAATTATTCGCCAGGAAAAAACGACATACCTCAAAATATATTTATAAAAAGAATGATAATAGTGAATACAACGACATACAACGACAAAAACTGGCAATTTCAAGTAATTTTCAAATGGCACTCTTGTAAAATTTCCTTTTTCTGATTTATATCACTATTCTACGACATATTCGTATTCAGAGCTTGCGCGAAGATTTATCAGAAGATTTAGTCGAATTTTGCACGAAGTTTCGAAGCCGGAAAAAAAAAGTAAAAACGAAAAGTTCGATTGCCGAGTATCGGGAGGTAACAGGACCCAATCAAGTGTCGAGCTCCAGAATCGTGTCTGTCGATCTGGCAGCGATTAAAGCATCTCACCTGCTGAAAATCCATGAAGAGTTTAATCCCGACGAACGCGCAGAAGTAGCTGAAGCTCGTGCTGATACTCGAGCCGAGGCCGCGATACTCCAGGGGAAAGAGCTCGCCAATCAATAACCACGAAATTGGCGATATGCCCAGAGCCAGAGCAGTCGTGAAGACGAGCACGCAGAGCAACGGTATCCAGTCGTGTTGACCGACCACCGCGGTGACTGGATACCCTAGATTCTGCGTCTGGGTCATGTAGTACGCGTAACTGCCGAAACCAGCCAATGCCAACGACATGAACACCGTGCTGGCTATCAATAACGGTAGCCTACCCACGATGTCGATCAGAAACCCTATTAAACAAAATCACAATTATTCACTCCAAAACTACAGATGGGTTCGAGCTCATTAGACGTATACTCGACTGGATAATTCCGAAGTAGATTAGAGTGAGACTGAAAGTCCCGTTTTTCACATAAACCTATGTAACATTTAAAGATAACGAGCTAGAGATACTTTCCTTTTTGCATAAACTATAACCATCATAATTCACACAGGTTTTTTATTGATACTGTTATTTACTGTTATCTTTGCCTCGTGTGCGTGGATAAAACACGGGTCTAGCCAGGGACAAGAGATACTATTGTCTGACCCACGCCGAATGTAGAACTATTGAAGTTGATTCAGATTCGCGAGTAAATATTGACCCCTACCCGGGATTACTTAATCAGCATTAGGTTACCTGACAACAAAGAGGCCAGCAATTGCACAAAGCCAATGGCGATGGTCGCTCCGTGAGGGTTCATCCCGCCCAGAGTCTGCCGGAAAATGATCACCGCGTAATAATTGAACGCGTTTGCTCCGGAAAACCGTTGGAAGAACATCAGCCCGCACGTGATGGCGATCGGCTTATACAGCCTGGGCGTGAACATGCTGTTCCTGAACGTGAGCTCGTACTGTTTCGCCCTGGAGGCCAGGATGTTCGTCTTGATCACCTGTGTGGGCAAGCGGAATTGTTGTAGCTCTGTCACGTTCGCTTTCGCCGGGCTCGTGAAATCGATATGTATATAATATCGTATATGTATATAATAAGTATATAAATCGGCAACAATTAGCCGGACGACATTCATTTTCAAGACGGACGGTGAACTGACACTTATTCGATCGCGTAGTCGTAAGCAGTTTCGCCAGATGAGGGGAAGGAGCACGAATCGAGGGGAAAAAGTTACCCCCTCTCTCTCTACCAGTACCTGATTAGTCACGTGACGTTGTGACCCATGCACGTCGGAGACGGAACGCGTCACGTGACTGTGACGTGACGTGTACGAGGCGGTAGAAGGGGAAACTAGAGTGGGGGAACAAGTCTTGATCTGGCAACACTGGTCGTAAGTCGTATTGAGACGGCGGATCTTTTTCTCTTATTTAGTCGCAGTCCGAAACTGCTAAACGTTGCAAATCCGGTCGAAATTAATGTTCAAAAAAACATCTTTAGCGAAATTATTTAAAATAATTTTGAGCTGAAGCAGGAGTTAAATAAGAATTCTTACACACTGAAAACAATGTAACAATGTCACCTAGCCAGTTTCTTCGTAACTCAAAAAAATCGTCAGTCTAATAATGAATAACTGTGAAAAAAAGAATTATAACACACTATACTCGAAAAATCCAAATAACTGTCTGATTTGTTTTTTATTTCGAGGATGTCTATGAAACGGACTCTTCGCCGCATTTTACGGTGAAATACCCTAGCATTTTAGGGTGAAATGCGCTATAGTGGTTGGCGGTTCGAGTATTAGACGTTACCTGCAGCTCGTGCCTTATGTCGACGTGGTCGCCGCGCAACCACTGCAGGCTGTTCGCAGCCTCGTTGTCTTTCCCGTTGAGCACAAGGTACGACGGCGTCTCCGGTATAAAGAGCGACCCCAGAAAAAGCATCGACGGCGCTACTGCCACTAACAGCGCGCTTTGACGCCAGTTCAGGTACTTGCCCGCTATGTACGACAATAACACGCCGACGTGACCGAGAACCTTCAGCATTGCCGACAGGCAGCCCCTGATACTCGGCATGGAGATCTCCGATATGTACACCTGGAAGAAGAATACATTCGATCTTTGACGCTCTGCTCGTTGCGATAGACGCGAACATTTCGCTGCTGAATCTAAATACAGTGTTTTCTCGATATATGTCCCAAATATCTGGGCGATAAAAATCCCAGAACTATCCCCACTGCCGCGGGGTATACCCCGCGAGGGGCCATGAACCGAGGCCTCTAGAGCTTCAGGGCGATATATGTCGCCGAGGCTTGGATGATAAAGGTCGCGGAATTATCCCCACTACCGTCGAGTATACCTCGAAGCTCAAGGGACCTCGGTCGCCGAGAAGTGTAACTTAATACGGATCGGGTATATCCGTGTGAGACATCACTACTAATGAGAAAACTACTACCAATTCAATAACAAAACTTATTTTTATACTATTGTCTTTTTCTACGTTCTGCGTGGATCAAAGGAAGTATCTTCTGGCCGATATATGTCCCCGACTAGAGCAGTGTTGTGGACATATATCGAGGAAACATATGACGTCTTATATGTTGTAAGGAAAATCTTTTCAGCTCGCATTAATACCAAGCGTTAATTCATAGAGTCAAGATCGACCTTTCGAAGTGTAGAATCAATCGCAGAAGTGAAGAATGAGAGACTGGCATACCTGAGCGACCATAGTGATGACAGAACAGCAAAGTCCCCCGATGAAGCTGGTGACGTAGACCACTTCGACACAGGGTGCGACGCCCGTGAACACCCAGACTGCCGCCAAAGGCATCGAAGTGACGCGCAGCGCCAGTCGACGGCCCCTTCTCATTATCCAATCGCCGATCATGGCGCCGAACCATGCACCTAGCATCGATAAAGATGCGACCCACGAGGCTTCTTGTTGCGTCACGGAGAAAGCCGTCCTACGACAAATGGCAATACGATTACGAACGGCTACGAGGATGTCGCATAACGTTCTGTCACCTAATCGTTCCCTAATACTAGACAGTCGCGCGTCGCGCCGCGCCGCGCCGTTCTCTGTCGCCGGCCGCGATTAGGACAGCGCGAGCGAGCACGATCGATCGGACCCGCGTACAATCGATCTTCGTAACCGGTTCAAGGATAGATTACAACGTTCGTTGTACTCCATCGCGAATATGGGCTGCTACCCCTCGTCTGCAGGGGATTCGGGACTTAATCGCCACCCTCGCTACAGATTTGCTTGATGATTGAGTTATCGGGGGAGTCGATGCGACTACAAATTAATAATTTCGGAGCAATTAGCCTCTCGGACCTTCGGCTCAATTAGATCTGGAGATTAGAGGCGAGGGATGCTCAAATATTAGTTTTCTGGCGTCCTTCGTTCATATTAACCCCTTGCGAACGTTGCCCCTTCAACGGTAAAAATGTGA
>CM052113.1:3608094-3634721 GCA_028454245.1 Halictus quadricinctus | reverse complement strand
GGAAGAAGCGTGACAAGGGGCTTTGTCGCGTACACCGGCTAGATTACGCGTTTACCACCTTTCCCCCTACCCCTTCGACCCACTTATCAATTCTGCTCATTATTTCCAAAAATACAGCAATCTCACAAATCCGAAGTTGGTTGGAATTAGGTTCGTGAGGGGGCGACAATCTGAAAATGTCTAATCACACTCCACTCGTTAGTAGCGCAACGGGGTTAAGATTTGAAAAGTGATAGAAAAGAGGGTACATACAAAGGAGGAATTGTGTACTCACGAGGGTGGAATTTTTGTATGATATAGAACTCAAAAAATAATTTGACACATTTTGTTTCGGTGCATAATCATAAGAAAATATGAAAAGAAAGCCTTTATCGCTAAACTTTTTTTTAATTATATTTAAGTACAAAAATGACTACAAGTGAAAGAACTTCATATTTAAGCATTGTAAGAAAATAAATTGAACGTATATATACGCTAATGATGCAAATGTGTTAAGGGGGTGAAAATAGCCCTCAAAATTAGGGTTGAAAAGTCTATTTTATCGAATATCTCCGAAACTATTAGGCCCAGACGACAATTCCAAAATCCAATTTGTGCGTCTTTGAATTGCGAATCTTTCAGTATAAACTGATTCTTCAAAAGATAATTGGTTTAAAGAATATGTGAATTTTTTCATGAAAATTTGTATACATTGTCTACATAGCTTGACAAAAAATATGGGAAAAAATTTTTTTAGTTATCCATATCTGTTTTGACAATTCGTGTGATTGTTGAAGCAGATAAATCTGCTAAATTTTCCATTTGTAGGAATTCCGTTAAAACAGTATAGCTATTAGAATTGGCCGCGGCATGCTTGTCCTTTCAAGACAAGACAACGGTGCTTGTGAGAAACAGCTTTGTCCAGGTCGGCGAGAGCCATTCATGGGGAAACATCTGACGTGCCGAGAGCTTGCAACGTTTCTCTAGTCCCGTCTGCCCTCTCTTTCTCTCTTTTTCACGTCTGAACATGGACTAAATTTACAATTGAAGGCGACTTGTGTGTGGCTACCGTCACCTCTTCCGATTCCTCGAACGGGGCTCGAAGCGTTGTGAAAGCAGCGTAGAAACCGTAGAAAGTAGTTCCATATTAAAGGATTAATGGGAACCGTTCGGAAACGGGACTGTCCGTCGACCGTTCGTTGACGCAGTGACTTTGATGGACGGGTTTTCGGGCAATCGGTTGACCTTTTGACAATTGCGACACCCGAAGGAGTGGCAAATATCCATTTAAACAATGATGCACGGGAAATGGGAAAATTTACACCATCCATTTCATTCCTATTTCATTTTATTTTTTTTTTTAGTCACGGGAAATTTATCTGGGTACCGACTTCTTTATTTCTTTGGGTATACATTTACAGGGTGTTAAAGAAAAATCCATTCAATATTTATATGGTATATAGAACACAGCCGAGTAAAAACGCCTTGGTAAACATAGGTCGGAAGGTCAACCGTTTTCTGAGATGTAAACATGTTTGCTATCATCATGATTCATTTACTAGTGACCTTTTGACATTTGCAGAACATTTTCCACGTGTCCTTCATCCTTCCGGATGAAATCCACCGTCGGCACTTGAATGAGGACATTCAGAACGCGGTTTATAAACACTGAAGTAAACATCGCGTGCAATGGAAGTAAGTAAGTTGATCATAACGCTGGCAAACAAAAATGTTCGTGTCTCAGGAACGGTTGACCTTTTGACCTATGTTTGCCAAGGCCTTTTTACCTGTGTTCTATATACCATATAAATATTGAATGTTTTTTTAACACCCTGTATACAAAAGTGACTAAAACCTTGGATACACAAATTCTTGTTATTTTTATGAAGTAGTGTAAAATACTTCTAGTGTTCCGTACACCTAGTGTTAATTAACCAACACCAAACGATCAGAAATATCAAGAAATTCGTTGAGAAAAGCACTAAATGTATTCACTGAAACATTCGATTATTCTGAATGTTATTTTGTCGTCACTGATGACCACACTGCGAATCTTTATGCAAATTTCAACTATACTATGTATGTCTTAGACCACGTGGGGAGGTAGGGGGGTACTCACGAGCGACGGGGTGACTTTGATGGAGTGACCTTGACGAGGTGACCTTGAGGGGGCATTTTTGGGAGTCAATGACCTTACTATACACGTTTTCTAGTATTTTAAAAATGTGTACATACCATAAATGCATAAGGCACTCTGTAGTCAACTGATGACGTACAAAAATGCGACGCATCACGCTGTGCCAACGATTATAACGCCTGGATGAAGATAGCTATCGGAATAAATTGACGCAGCATAGACCGAGACCCTTGGTATCATTCGAATATATCTATTCACGAAGCGTACACGTCCCTCCATGCACGATTAAACGAACAAGAACCGCTTCGAGCATTGTTGGGCACATTTTTTCGTCTCTGTACACCGGGACCTGTCGAAAAATGGAGACGTAACGGCTCTGCCTAACACGGTATACTTATGCACCATCGTTTCCCCTCGTTTCGCTTACTGTCAAACTGTCTAGTAACCTTTCCCCCTTCATTTTTAATTACTTCTTTTTGTAGTCTCTATCCTACTACTACTATTTTGTAGTCTTACATAGGTTTTTCCTGGGTCCCACAAGTTTTTCTTCAGTTGTACATACTTGAGACCTACAATTTATCTATAGGTCCCACATACATTTCTCAGGACCCACAATCTGTGTATAATGTAAAATTGTCCTAAAATTTCTCGCAGATCAGAGCCGGGCAACTGGTGGCCCGCGGGCCGCTCACTGTTTCTTTCCTCTGTTCTCAGTGCCTACTATTTTCTCCCACCATTCGACTGGTATACTATAACAGAAATATCGTGCAGCTTTCGGGACCTACACTAACGAGCAAAACTGAGTCTACACTATTTGAAGCAACATAACTTTTTAAAAATTAGATCAAATGACTTGAATTTTATTGAGAAGTTAGAAGGATTAGTTTATTAGACGAGGTGTAAAAAATTTTTGAAAAAAGGTTGAATTGGTCGGAATCGCAAAAGAAATAATAAAAGGTTTAAATAGTATATATATAAAGTGTATATATAAAGGTTTTATACTATATAATAGTGTATATATAAAGGTTTTAATAGTGGTTTTTTTAGCTTTTTTATCTGAGCCTGTATTGAAAATTTAAAAAATGTGCTAGATTAGCTTGAATAAATTATAACCATGCTGAAAATTTCACCGATATTGGTTAATTCGTTTACGAGTTATAAACGCTTAAAAGTGGAAAAATTGTCGTTTTTCACGATTTTCGACTTTTAAATTAAATTTTCAGCATGGATATAATTTATTCGAGCGAATCAAATACATTCCTTAAATTTTCAATACAGGCTCAGATAAAAAAGCTGAAAAAACCAACTTTTACTATTTCTTTTGCGATTCCGACCAATTCAACCTTTTTTCAAAAAATTTTTACACCTCGTTTAATAAACTAATCCTTCTAACTTCTCAATAAAATTCAAGTCATTTGATCTAATGTTTAAAAAGTTATGTTGCTTCAAATAGTGTAGACTCAGTTTTGCTCGTTAGTGTAGTTCCCCTACTCTGGAGATAAAATCAAGCTAGGAGCGATGCCGAAGAGTGGGAGTACCGGCAAACTAATGGTGGGGGTTGCGCAGCGACGGTGGGGAAGAAGTTGCCCGGCTCTGCCAAATTAGGAATCAACCTTTTCAACGAAATACAATTTTTCTGGGACACCCTGTATACTTTCCCGACGTTTTTTTTTAGCAGTCCGACGTTCTAAAGCGTCTAAAATGTCTATTGGACGAGACAGTCCAGGTCCGGTCCCCTGTTTTTAATATCCCTTTCGCGTGTAACCGTTTTCCATGCACGTGACGACACCAAGCAATGTCCATGCAACGCCTGCATCATGAATATTAATTACTTTTACGTCCCGAGTACGCTCCGACTCTCGAGCGGACCGATTCCTTCGGAATTCGAACGCTCCTCTACGGTTGTTGTCCGGCGGAACACCGGCAATTTGCGTAACGATTGGAGGTCGTGGGACCGTCGCGACGCGACGCGATGCGACGCGCGACGGTCGCGAACACTGTCGCGCCGTAAAGCCTCCGGTAAAGGTGTTGTCGCGCTTCCATAAATAACGAACGCGACGATTCCTTTTCTCTCCGCGGACGAATTTATTCCGTCTGTGAATCAAAGTTATGCCTGACATTTACCGTCCGAGCGTGGCGTCCCGACAGCAATTCACCGGCCTCGAAGTTGCAACTAGCGAGACGAAACTTTCGAAAGTTCCGGTGACTCCGGTTTCCCGCGGAAATCGACTCGATCGGGACGACCGGTGCCATCTTCAACGGGCACAAACATGTCCGGAACTGTTAAGTCATTCCGCTACCGAGATCTTCGACGTGAACGTTTGTTGTCACATACCGTGTCTACTCAATATATGTCCAAGACACGGGTCTGGCCGTGGACAATTATCGACTGGAAAATATTAGGTCGTCCCATGAGTGCGTGTCGTTTACTCTTGTACCATTTAAATTCTAGAAATAAAATATGTAATTCATTCCACAACCTCTTCTGACCTTTTTGGCAAGGACATTATACCGTCACAATAAAATTTCTACGGTTTTTAGAATAATGTAAACATATCCACGGCACGAAGTTATGGAAATGTGCCTAATTGACGCAGTGGACGAAAGAATAAGAATAAATATTCGCATTTTAATCTATGTTTAACCGATCTTCTGATACTCCTTTGTAGAGATTCCACATTTGACGAACTTTTCATTCAATTGTACCCGTACATTATTATTCGTGTAATTGAATAAAAGCTTTATTATGTTTGTCGATTGTGCATTGAATTGTGAAAGAATAAGAATAAATATTCGCATTTTAATCTATGTTTAACCGATCTTCTGATACTCCTTTGTAGAGATTCCACATTTGACGAACTTTTCATTCAATTGTACCCGTACATTATTATCCGTGTAATTGAATAAAAGCTTTATTATGTTTGTCGATTGTGCATTGAATTGTGAAAGAATAAGAATAAATATTCGCATTTTAATCTATGTTTAACCGATCTTCTGATACTCCTTTGTAGAGATTCCACATTTGACGAACTTTTCATTCAATTGTACCCGTACATTATTATCCGTGTAATTGAATAAAAGCTTTATTATGTTTGTCGATTGTGCATTGAATTGTGAAAGGTATCCGTGGTCCATGGGGTTGAAAGAGAAATTGTGAAATGATTGAAGGTCCTCGATTGATATTGTTCAAGAACGGTCAGAGCTCAATAAACTATATATGTATTGTGGGTATTCCAACACGTATGGATATCGTTTATCCGTCGATGCATGTTCGAAACGTGGCTCCGCCATTACGCAAGATCGCCAACGGTTCTACAATGCAAGATGTCGTTTCTCGCGGCGAGAAGAACGGCGCACACGGACAGTTACGCGTGACAGCGGAAACGCTTAAAAGGAAAATATATTGGTGTTAATTGGACGCCGAACTGGCTACTTGTGCTTCGTGTACGCGTGGGCGTCGATTCGGAGTCCACGAGCAACGATCTATTGTTTCGCAATTTTCCTACCGAGCAACGATTGTCGACCCATGTTGAATTTATTAACGAATATACAGAGACTCCGCGCCGTGGAAATCCGCAAATTCTTCCATGTAATCGTTCCGCTTTATTTCATCGCATAAAATAATACTGCGTCTAAATCTGCCTACATTGTTCTAGGATTCGATACGATTGTCTCGGTTTTATCGCGAATTATGATTCTTCTTTAAATTCCCCTTCTAGTCGAGATATTCAGTTAAATGAAAGACAGTATTATTGAGTTGTTGGACCACTGCGGAAATACAGGGTGTCCCGAAAATGTTGTATTTTCATAATATTGTTTATTAACCCAGTGTTTCCTGATGAGGGAGCACGAATCTCTCCTAACTCATATAACTCATGTGATTTTGATCTTTTCAACTTGAAAAAAATAACTTGCGTGCTTTAAGTATCCCTAAGTATGTATGCGAAATCCTAATGGAAATAGTTGAATTGTTCTTTGGGAAAAAATTCTTGAAAACAGTTGAATTTTCCGACGTTCGCGAGGGAATGGCCACTTGGCACACGTTCTATAAAATAATATATCTCGTCTAATTTTTGTTGTTTTTACTTGAGAATAATAACTTGTGTAATTCAAATACCCACGGACACGTGTGCAAAAAAATTTCTAAAGTTCGGTGACAAAAATAGCATCGAATACCCTTCAACACGTTAACTGCCACGTCAGTCACATTCGACTGACAGTGATTTTTGACTAGGTTTAGAAATTGTATATAGGTTTATAAATAAACTGAATTTTATTAGGATCTTTAGAATTCAGAAGAGTTAAGACAGCATCCCCTATAATACATTTTAAATTTCCAGTTTCGGTTTCATTAATTCAATTACACTGATTTTGAGAGAATCTCTGGGATTGCTTTTTGGCGCTGAACGTGTTAACGTATTAACCCTTTGACTGCCAAACTAGAAACCTCAAAAATTCCATAAGATCAAAGTACATTATTTAATGAAATAAAAATTGAAAAGATTCAATATATTTAGTAGACCTCCAACTTCCTTGCGTTTCACAGATCCTAATCAAATTCGGTACAAAGAATATATTAACGTAAAAATTCATTTTAAAGCCTGAACAAATAATTCCGTCACCCACATATGGGTGACATGGCAGCCAACGTGTTAACCCTTTGACTGCCACGCAAAAGCGCATCTTGCCCTGGGTGCCACGGCTTTATTTTAAAAAGAACATGAAGTTTTACAAGATATAATAATATTAAGTTACTGATATAATATTGCAATGGCATTTACAGTATTTTTATTGAAAACAAAAACACTACGAGATAACTCGTGGCTGGCGTCACAGAATAAGACTCCTGTGCTGAGTGCCACGTTTTGGTACAGACGCTTACTACGAGATATCTCGTAGTTGGCAGTCAATGGGTTAATAGTGTTCCTATGGAAAGATCAATCAGGATGACAAAGTTCTCTCTGCAAACATTCGAACAACCGCTGTTCTTACTTTTTTTTTTTTTCGACAGCGAACAGTCGGATTGATTCGTATTGTCATGTTCGAGTCGGCCGACAATGGCGGCGGGCGTCAAGTTTAGGCGACGAAGGAGCCGGTCTAAAAGCGGGCCTGTCAACGAAACGAATGATCCCGCCGGCGTAAAAGTCGCCGGGGCCAGCTTCAAAGGTCCACCGCTTCGATGGAACGCGTGTTCGCGTGCTCGCGGGCATAAGTCACACGCGTTTAGAAGCGTGGCCGGTGCGTGTCCGCGCGATAAACTCGCGCTGTTTATTGCGGGAGGAGGACGCGACGCGGCGGGGACAGAGACTCCGGGCCTGTACCGATAATCACAGCGCCCACCGTGCTCCTAAATTTCGTCGCGTTAGCGGGACACGGCTCGACTGACAGGATGCTAGATTTCCCTTTTCTAAAACCAGCCGCGCGCGCCGCGTCTTTCCGGACGAGCATGGTCTATTATAGACCGTTCGGAGACGGAGGATCGCGTCCCCCAAGTTAGGAGTCCCAACATCCTCCTCCGTGATTCAGGATTAATCGGCGGTGCCGTCGATCGTTTTTTTTTTTCCTCGCCTAATGGGACTCCGAGTCTAATGGGAACAAAGCCGACGAACCTTTTTGAAGTATTTTCTCGGTCTGACAAGAGGAGGTGATGGGAGTTGAAAATTATAGCGGAGCAACGCGAAGTATGTGGAATATTACTTTTATATAGAAATTGCGCAGAATAAACCGTGTGTCCATGTGAAAAGTATTTTGAATAATGATACAGTAATTTCTAGTGGCATTACAGTCGCCGTTCGAGTGCAAAGAGTTAATAAATCAGGTTTGTGCTTGAAAAATTCATAATACTGTGTACATGTCGAAGGGTGTAGCCGGATAAGGAGGTCAAAAGTACCGTTGAGTCGAATTATACGGTCATCCAAGGAAGACCTTTCTGTGTAAAATTTCAACCCCATATCTCAATCGGGAGGGTAGTTATGGGGTAAAATCGAGAAATCAGTTTTCAGCCTATTTTCCCTGGTTAATGATGTTTAGAAATTCTGAGAAAAATCTGAGACACGTCCAGTACCCAAACACACACTCTGCAATTGTTTTCAAATTTTTAAATAGAAAATCCTGCTTGTAGAAAATCGAAAACCTCAAGAAAATTGAAAAACTGCAAATTACAGGTGCTCTGCCGGCACCAGTACCAGCAGCTTCGCGGTAATTGTCCCGTGCGTGTCGCTCGCAGAGTTTTCAAGGTCCATGTCCCCGTTGCGAATCACATTATCCCGATTCTTAGCGTATCAGCGCCGTTGCAATCAAATTTCGGGCCTCCTTCGCGTTTCCCCGCTCAGACTTCTGACTCAGTTCGCAACAAATTGAATTCGTAACCCTTCCCAGTTTGCATCGCATATACAGGGTGAGTCACCAAACGTTAGCACCTCAAATATCTTTGTTGTTTCTAAAGATACGTAAAATATGGTAAGGACAAAGTTGAATGGTACAATGGGGCTGACACGATGCAAAACAAAATTTTGTTTTTATGTCATTTTTTTGGAGATATCAAGGTCACCTTGACTTTTTTAAATGGAACCACCCTTTTTTAAACACCTACAATGATAGTCCCTTTCATTAGGAATTCAGTGACTATAATTAGTCCAACGTCATTCATGGTCAAGGACAGAAAAAACGTATAATGTCGGGCCAGAATTCGTATTACGCTACTTTGACTTATGCCTGCTTCCCGGGCAATTTTTCTCGTACCCACGTGAGGATTGACAGCTATAGCTGCTAAAATATTAATTTCATTGTCTTCATTAGTCGTGGGATTCTTCCGTTTCTACTGTCTTGCATGTACACTTCCAGTACTTCGAAACAACCTGTACGTATTAGTGAAAGTATGTCTAGAAGGAGTGTTTCGCTCGGGGTACCTTTCTTCATAAAGTAGTCGAGCCTGCACTGCATTTTTTCTACATTCACAGTAAATCGTGATCATATCACACTTTTCACTCATCGAATATAACATAGCGGAATCGCGTTTGGAAACATACTGATAGTAAATAAGAATGCTGAATAACATTGAAGGACCTTAGTATGTTTACTTTAACTACGACCATAGTATGTTTACTATTTTCTACAAGTCTCAACCGTGATAAACGTATTCTGCTTCCATATTTTAGTTTTATACGTTTTTTCTGTCCTTGACCTTGAATGCCCTTGGACTAATTATACTCACTGAATTCCTAATGAAAGGGACTATCATTGTAGGTGTTTAAAAAAGGGTGGTTCCATTTAAAAAAGTCAAGGTGACCTTGATATCTCCAAAAAAATGACATAAAAACAAAATTTTGTTTTGCATCGTGTCAGCCCCATTGTACCATTCAACTTTGTCCTTACCATATTTTACGTATCTTTAGAAACAACAAAGATATTTGAGGTGCTAACGTTTGGCGACTCACCCTGTATATCCTTGACTCATCCCCTAGTTCGGCAACCGAGTTGGTCCCATCCATCGCGAACTCCGGAACTTCGTAACCATGCTTCCTGACTTCGTTAGATGTCCTCTTAGCGCTGCGCCGCGCCCTGCACAGAAAGCTGAATGCGGCGCTTAGAGGGTGTTAAAGACCCAGAAGAGAGACCACCCCGACAATACTCTCTTAGGGGTCCTTGGATCGACGAGAGCGTCGAGGGCAGCCGAGCACCGTGCAACAAAGGAACACGCGTCGAATGGCCTTGAACAGCTAATTCATTCCTCAGCCCCGACGTCTGAGGAGATCATAACTCCCTCCGGGAAATCTGGGTGGAGCGCGCGTGCTGCTGTTTGCGCGTCGTGTCGCGTCGCGTCGCGTCGCGTCGCGTCGCGTCGCTGCCACGGCCCGTTCCCAATCGTAAAGCCACCGTAAAAATAGTAGCTCGCCACGCAGTCTGGACGCCGGACCAATTTTTATTATTTCACCTGGGGAGACGTCGCGAGGCGTTAACGGCCCGCCGAGGAATACATAAAACCGGCGATCGTATCGGTTGTCAATATACTCGCCGAGCAGTAACAAAGATATGGCCCTTTGTTCGAGGGAATCATCGATCAACCGGCGAAGGACGCGCACGAACATCACCGCTACTTTACTGCCTGTTTAAGAGCTGCGAAACGATCGCCCGCCGGCCCTTGACCCACGCAAAACTATAATTTCGAGACATCGCGCATCGGTTCGACGAACCACCCCTCCCTCGTCCACCTGAAAGTATTGTCCACCAACGCTGAAAGCGTCACACGCTGCCCACGTGCATTTCTCCACGGGGAGGAGCATTTTTAAACAAATACCATTTTTCCAGATCATCATGTTCGTTAAAACTCGGTCTGAATACTTTAGGGGCACGTTCGTTTGAAACGATTAATATTCTGATTCTGTTACATTTTGTTAGAATGGCCAATCACCGATAGCTGTTCCGGATTGTCACATGTTTATGATGCCGAGTTATCGGCAGATGTCGCTTACGCATTAATTTTTTATTATACGATTGAGTGCGCGTTCTTTTGTATGCATGTGTGTTATGTCCGCATGGCGACAATGGAATGTTTTTTTGTTTCAACACGCGCTCCCGTTAATTTCTTAGTATGTTGTAACTTTTAGCTTTTGCATTGAACAGAAAGTATACCAAACGTTTGTGTGGAATCTTCCCTAAAACCTCAACACATTTAATTTACTAGTATTTTACTCCTGACTCGATTTTGCAAGGGCAAAATATTTACCGAGAAATATATTTAATAATTTATTTAAAGATCTGCTATTTATTGCTTGGGTTAGTTATTTGGTCTAATTTTTAAAAAGTGAGGCTGTTTCAGAAGGTGTTGATTGAATTTTGCTCTTCACTCTGGCTAGGTTGGGTGGTGTATTTAGTTCTTTTTTAATATTAAATATGTATTAAAAACCACTTAATGGCGACGCAGTTGAGCGATTCTGAACCATTCCGAAGGGATTTACGAGCTATAGATTTTACTGATACTTGGCGCCCTGTGGCGCCTGCATGGGGACAGACCAACTAATGTATTTTTCAAGATTTATACAGAGTGTTGTATGTGGGAAGTACAGGATCGAATTGGGCGCACTGAAATATGCAAGAAAGTTCGCACAAGCATACAGCAAGCGCGATCTTTATTTATTTATTAAAAGCTTAAGTGGAACTCCCCATAGTTTAAAACATTAAATAAATAATAATTAATATGGTATTTTTAACAGGTTTAAAAATGTAACAGTATTTTTAAATTCTTCTAATGTTTTTACCGTTTCAAATTGCACCTTGTTTTATACCATATACACTCTCTACTCGATCTATGTCCGAAACGCGGGTCTAGCCAGGGACATATATCGAGCAGGAAATACTATTCTTTGATCCACGCCGACCGAAGAAAAGGACAACGAAGTTCTAGACGCCATGATTGTTCTGTGACTTTTATCGGCCAGGCTTATGGGACATATATAGAGTAAACTCTGTACTGCCCTCTATACTTCCCACGTGCGACGCAACACTGTTCAAAAATTGCCAGAACTCGTTCTTCCTGTCAATAAAACGAACCAAGCAAGATTTTTCTGAAATTTTGCCATTAAAACATTAAAACGTTCCCAAGGCCAGATGGGATTTTTTTTCCTGCCTAGTTTAACATTTTAACAGTTGAACAATCACCCCTGAAAGTTGCTTTCCACGCAGAAGCTTTCCACAGAGATTTCTCTTCTTCATCTAGCGCAAATCCCAATGAAGTTCGATTCGAGCGACTATATTGTGCTCAAAGTTTGCAGCACAATGAGTGAACCAAAACAATTGATCGGAGGCTGGCGGTGTCGTTTATGTTCTGTTGAGAAAATCAGCTACAATGAGAGAAACCTGAAGAAGCTTGAAGAGCTGCTACAGAGAACAGAGCTAACTGCATCTTCGTAACTTGATTCAACGGTGGCGGCGAACAATAGAAATTTGCCGGGCTCGTTTAAATAGGTTATGAAGAATGGTAGTTTGCCGAGAACCAAAGGAAAGATTCGCACAAAGGTTATGGAAGTCATAGGAGATGATATTTCCTCGTATTTTCGAGCAGGTTCCGCGGCGAAGAAATACGAGTTCCGGTAGTGAACTTTCCTTAATTAGAACACACAGTGTCGAGAAGTTACGGTCGAGAAACGTTGGCCGATCGGAACCGCAATTCGGCCGCGGGCTATTGTGTCTGTCGGCCGCATAAGAAACAGGACACGAAGCGACTCGAGAACGCGGAATGAGACGGCAGAGAATGCCGGGTGGCATCGCGGAACAGAGAATTCTTCAGCGGTTCCACGAGCCCGGAAATGACCGATATCCGTTCCCTTCCGTTCTCCCGACGGAACCGTTCCTCATTATCGCCTAGATACTTTCTTCCTTTCCCTTCTTCGGCTTCCGCGAGTCTAGTCCGTTCCACTCTCGTTAGCGGCGCGCCGCTGACACACTTTTTCTCTTGATTACCGCGATGTCGATTGATTAGTCGTTGCCAAGGTCTTCCTTTCTGGGGAGGACCGCGTCGCCCGGTCCCCTCCAGCCTACCCGTTGCCCGTGGTCCATTGTCGTAAAAGTTTTAATTAAATCCGGCCCGACGAAGCCATATCCCCTCGCCGATTCTCCAAGATCGGCAAACTTTCCTATCTCGCTCGGGGTAAACGACACCCCCGTTCCCTGCGAATTCATGGTTCCGCCGGAAGACCCACGAAGTTTCAATTTAGTACCTTCCACGGTGATATCGCGCTGCAAATGTTTATGCGACTTTCACTCTTCGAAACGTCGACGCTCGCGAAAAAGTGTATTCTGGTCCTCCTTTATTTCTAATGTTGGTTAAACTTCACCTTGACAACCCAGGAATTTTTCACTTTTTCTTTATACAATCCTGTCGATTTTTGCGAGAAAATGCCAAAAATCCAAGTGTTAATGTTAGGAATTCACTGACGGAAATGTTACCCGTGTTTAAAGTTGAGTGCGTGTTTCAATTTTAAGAAATCGGTGTCCAATGAATGTTGATTTCTCCTCTTAATAACTCTATGTCGCTCTTAATAACTCACTATGTCAAAAAATAGCATGTTAGAAAAAAAAAATTTAGAGCATCCTCCATCGTTAATGACACTTTGCCGCACCACCTGCACGTTTATTGACACCAGTCGTTGGGTGAACGTGTCCGATGTTGTGCATTATGGATGCTGTGTGTGGAGGTAAGTTGCATAGTTTTTAGTGCCAAATGTTTATTGTTAACTGATAACTATGTATGCAAAGAGAGAGTAAAAGTGAAGGCATACATTTTTACGATTTAGAGTAAAAGTTGCAAGTCTCACACGGTCTAGCGCTAAAACTTTTGTTGGAGCTTCTACTACATAGTATTATCTTGCAATTCTAAAAAAAATTAGCTGCCCCTAAATGCCTCTGTGGTCGTAGCACTGTTTTTTCTAACGCAGAGTAGGTATTTTATGTGCTTTCCTTGCATTTCTTGTCAAACTGTCAGAGATATGCACTCTAAGTCTTTCTGTAAAATTTAAACAGATTTTGAATAGAATGTCAGTTTTTTTTATAAACAATCATATACCCGAAATTGTTTTATATTTTTCAAACACGAACGCTGTTTTTATATCGGCTGTTCATTTTTTACTTGGCGTTTTCAAGGTCATTTGAAGGTCAACTTTGTTTTTTCAAATGGAAACCTGTATTTTTTATTATGGGATCTTATTGTACGTAAAAAGACCAGCAATTCTTCAATTCTTTCTTCTTTGGGAACTATGAAGTGCGAATAGAATACCTACTTTATACAATACAAATGGTAGAGTTTAGTATTTGCCCTCGTTCAGGTCAATATGAGACAGCGAATTTTCAAAATTTCAAGTTCAGATTGGTGGTCAGCGACCGCAAGAACGGCCTAATACCAATTTTCAAGCAGAACCAATAATTTTTGAATAATTTGTGAGGTTTTGACTACGTTTTGGCGATTTGGGATCACTGTGCGCCGGTAGGTGATCCGAGAGAGCGTTTCACGCGCAAAGCGTTAATTAAGTTCACACGAAGGAACAGCCTAGGACCGAAAGTGTTACAGCCATAAACGCAGGAGACCACCAACGGCGGTAAAAAGCGAAATGGCGGGCGCTGTGCCGATAGGCGCGCGATTTAACGCGGAATAGCCGGGACGGGCGCGCGTCGCGTCGGCCGGTCCCGGTCGTTATTATCGCGCGATGGCCCATTGTCGGCGAGCAATAATTGGTTGCAACGGTAATACGGGAAAGAAGGTTCATTCGACGGGCACCGGGGAGGGCCGGGCTATTATGCTAAACGCCAGCAATTAAGTTACCGTTTTCTCTCGGCCGAGGCCGCTTTTGTTCCGCGCGTAGGAAACTCGACCGGAGGAGACGAAGAGCGGAGCGAGTCCGTAACGCGTGTCGTTCGCCAGCGTGCCGTGCTATTGGCAGGTGTCGATAGGTCCCGTTGCCTCCCGGAGAGGAAAGTCGAGAGACGACAATGGAGAGACGCGACTCGGCCGAGCCGCGATGCAATTCGATAGCGGGGACACTGCGCGCGGCCGAAACACACTCGATGCGCGTCGCACACCGCGTTGAAAAGCCCGTTTGCCCCGCAAAATTCCATTACCCGAAAATTCCAGGTGATATGGAAATACGCTTCGCACGAACGTTCTAGGGCGTAGGAGAGACTGTATTGTGTTTGTCTGACATTGCGGTAACCTTGAGACCCAGATCTTTTATTACGCGCTCTTCAAGGTGACACCGAGGCGCTTTCAAAACACTAGAATACTTTTCTTTTTACGTAAATCATTATCAAAATGCAGGCGTCGCAAATTGATGTGTCGACCGAGTGTTCCGGGACCAAAGGTTCCCAAAGTTTTACCTATGTAGGTGAGCCAAATAGTAAATACCAAAATATTTGGCGGGCCAAAAAAAATATACTTATACTAATCGTATAACATAATCTTCGTTCTTTATTTATTTATGCGTTTATTAACGCATTTCGAAAATATAACCCCTGTATTGGACTTCGCACGGCACTGTGCTCCTCTGTGCCCTCCAACTTTCTTCTGTAGACAGTTAATGAAAAAGTGAAAATTGATTTTTTATTTTTGACCAAATTGTCAACGCCCTGTCGCAACGACGTTTCTGAAAATTGGTGAATTTTCATTGAATTTTTTTCCAAAATCATGGCACGTCTTATATTATTTTCATCAATTTTTCTATCACGCCCACAATAAACATTTAAAAATGGTACCCTGCTGGCGTAGACGATTCGAAGTTTCAGGACAGACTAAAACAGAAAAATCAAGATGATTATTAATCAGTATGGTTGTCGTTAGGGCCCCTACCAACAATATATTTGAAGGTCGTTGAAATTGACTGGGAGCACCAGTTTGCAAATAATGAGCGAATATAGTATTGCAGATCGTTAAAATGTGTACCCATTATAAGAGAATGAAGTGTACAGTAAAGGTCGACGTAGGATCAGAGGATCGCTCGGAATGAAAGCATGTTAAATTTTTCCTCATATTTTTTGTAACTCCATTTAGAGCGGAGCACTAGCTTAACCCAGTTGCTGGATATCCCTCTGAATATTTGAAAAGGAAATGTGTCCCGTTAAATAGATACTTACAGTACGTTCTAAATAACTGGTTCTCTGGTAATTGCTATAATATAGACTGTCGACCTTCCTGCAAATTCTTATTTTCATATTATCTTACGACAACCAGACCGATGGAAAACTCGCGCTTCATTGCGTCGAGAGTTCTGTAACGTAATCAATGAATTGCTAAACTATAAAATTCCACATGTAATTAGTGCAAATCACTGACCCAAATACCACCTAGGATTCTTAAACAAAAATATTAAAGTTTTAACATGGTCTGCTTGGTTAGAAGGCCTGGAGGTTGGACTAATTATTAATATAGAAATAGTGGAAAAGTAATTGTTAATTCTGAAATTATTTATGAAAAATACAAGTGGCTTCATAGAAATTTCGCGTTTTCTTTTCGACTAAATTATATTTTCACTGCATACATAAATTGTTCATTGCTATGGAATAAGGAGAATTTGTCAAAGAAACATGGTGACTTCATGGAAATTTCAGACATTTCTCCTAGAAAAAATTGTTTTGAAAAAAAAGTTTTGTAATATTTAATCGTGTGATACTTTATATCAAGGAGACTTCGGAGTATTGAACTTAAATATACAAACGACAATAAATAATTTTTTGAGAACCCTTCGCCCAAGAAAAATAGTCCTAATTTAAAGTTTTCCAACCTATGGGTTCCCCCTCCCTTGGGACTGCTAGGGTGAATTCGCCTGTCCAGTGCAAAGTACACAGGGTACGCAGGACATCATGGTGATTTCATGGAAATTTCGGATAGTTCAAAGGGTGGAGGCTCCCCTTCACTAATTTCTCCTAGAAAAAGTTGTTTTGAAAAAAAACTTTTGTAATATTTAATCGTCTGATACTTCATAGCAAGGGGACTTCGGAATATTGAACTTCAATGCACAAACGAGAATAAATAATTTTTTGAGAACTTTTCACCCAAGAAAAATAGTCCTAATTTAAAGTTTTCCAACCTGTGGGTTTCCCCTTCCTTGGGAGTGTTGGGCTGAATACCCCTGTCCAGTGCAAGGTACACGGAGTACGCAGGATATCGTGGGCGCCATTATCGCCGGTAACATTTGCCAATCTCGAGTGAAATAATCATCGAGCGTTAGCGACGAACGACATGAGTTGGCTGACGTTGAAGCCGCGTCTGCTAGAGTCAACAGACAGGTCTCGAGGAAGGAAAGCTGCGAGATGCCGCACACACTTATCAAAGTCACGGATTCTTCGTGATGGAATATTCCGCGGGTAAATTGGATACAAGTGGATAGGCGTGAAATTGAATGGAAGCCCCGTAGAACGTTTGAATAAGCTGCACACGGTTACTTGACGATCTGTCAGCTGTTATCGGTGGAGGAGGCGAACGGATAGCAAAGAGGAGAGGGGCGAAGAGAGAGAGCGAGAGAGAGAGAGCGAGAGAGAGCATATCAAGTGGCGACGCGACGGTTCTGCCGACAGACAGAATCAGAAATGGAGGATAGCCGGGAGGGAGGGAGGGGGGACGATTACAACCGACCTCCCAGGCGTTCCCGAATAACGTGCCACGTGAAAAAGATGGAAAAAAGAAGATCGAAAGCAGGCCCCCTATCCTCGTCAAAGTCACGCACGCGGCTTAAACCGAGGTTAATGGAAACGTTAACGTCGACGCGCGAAACCCTTTTTTCTCATCCCAACGAAACATTCTTCGTTGTTCGCCCCGCGTCACCTTCTTTTCATTCTCTTTCTTCTAGCCGGCCCGCTCGCCGGAGGGGAGCTTCCGTAAGCCTCGTTAATAACGTTCGAAATGTTCTTGGTGATACCGTTGTCTACGCGAACGTCACAGGAAACAGTGTACTCAATTATACACATTGAGAAAATTTCATCGAGATTGACGAAAACAGCGGATAAATAATTCTCAGAAAAATTAAAAATAGTAACTTCAACAATACCCGTTACTGGATTCTTCTAAAACCGATGTCTCCAAATTATCGTAAAAATAAAAAGTTGGTACAGGTTATCGCGTTGTTAGTGAGATGCACTGCTTACTCGATATTTGTCCAAAACAGGGGTCTAGCCAGGGACATATATCGGCCAGGAGATTCTTTGGTCCACTCGAAGTGGTACATCATTCAAACAATACCCGTTACTGGATTCTTCTAAAACCGATGTCTCCAAATTATCGTAAAAATAAAAAGTTGGTACAGGTTATCGCGTTGTTAGTGAAATGCACTGCTTACTCGATATTTGTCCAAAACAGGGGTCTAGCCAGGGACATGTATCGGCCAGGAGATTCTTTGGTCCACTCGAAGTGGTACATCATTGAAAAACAACGTAAACGGATAATACAGTGAATTCTCGATGTATGTCAGCAACACGGGTCTTGCCAATGTCGTATATCGTGCAGGAGACATACTCGACCTGTGTTATGTTTACACTCCTCGGCGACCTAAGTCTCTCGAGCTTCATAGCCTGAGACTTTTATTAGGCGTTTGGGATATATATAGAGTAAACACTGCGCACTGTCAGTTCTTCCTCTTCCATTTTTTTTTTTTTTTAATACTGACTGTTTACGAGAAAAACGCTGTATAGTAGAACGCAAATGGCATGGAGAATTTCTTTAGAAAATTTTTCAAATTCGCAAACAATGTTCTCGCATAGGTCGCGCCGCTAATTGAAGTTAATTGACTCCGAATAAAAGGCATAAAGAATTCGAACCGCTTGGGCAGTGATGCTGCAAGTTTAAGCTACTAATTCAGCGTTCGGCCATTATGTATGACGTGGATATACGACAGCATTAACAATTGCACGGACCACTGCTTAATGAAGGAGCAAATGAAGAAATTTCACGTTGGCATGCACGGCCCGTTGAAAAATCGCTTGCACGATCGCGAACAAATGTGCATGCACACAGAGACCGCTAGCCGTCTCTTTCTTATAGGTCATTTCACGCTTGAGATTATATGTACATTCTGATACAAAAAGCGGCCCCGAACCGGCTGGATATTCTCAAGTTTATGACGTGCAACATAACGCAATCGAGCCGGTACGGTGGTTAATTTGCGACGCGCGTCTTCGTTATAAAAATCTTGCCTCCTTTTTGCCGCGGATCGGTCTAACCCTTTTTTTTTTTTAAATGCGCCACTTCACTCGAACGGGTGGTAGACCTCCGTCGTGGAAGGGCCAGATTAATTTTTGTGGATCGTCTGCGTATGCATGCACTTTGCCGTCCGTAAAACGTTTCCACGCTCAATGGAATGCGATCTCGAGATTATTATTAGACTGCGGATCTTTGTGCGGATTGAAAATCCTCTGCAACAATAGCGAGAAACGGGGGTCATGTAGAAACTTGTTTCTTAAATAACTTTATAGTAAATCTTCATATTATTGTTCATTATTTGTTTCTGGGACTTTTGCCAAATTATTCGTGGCATTTTTCCGATTAAAACGACACTAAACACGGCATAATTTGAACTGTATGTATTGGTTTAATTGTAAAATTGTAGTCCTACACGATCTATGTCACATCACGGACCCGAGGATTGGGCTTAGATCAAGACTTGATTGTGTGCCACATTGCTTGACGGAAATAAGAAGAATGTGTTTATCCAAATTTTTAGCCATTTTTATTACATATATCAAAAGAATTCAATTTGTTTAATAATTCGTCATAGAATTATTAAATAGATTTTCGCAAATTTCGATCAGTGCTACTGAATACTTCAATACGGCCTTCAGCCGTGAAACTCTTTTACTTTTTTAAGACTACAATAAAGTTCGCATCTTTCGTTGCAAAGGAGTTGTTACGTATATCTCAGTATAGAATTCATCTCTTTATTTGATCCTTGCAAGGGGAAAGTCACAATGGTTGGGACGTCGAGTTTTAATTAAATTTTTTCTCTGACAATACGCGTCGTTTGTAAAGGTAATTAACATCTAATTTTACAAATTTTCAGTACATTCTTCGAGTATGAAGCAGGAAATTCTCGACAACTTTTTTCGATAAAATTACGAAAAGTTGTTAAACAATCTGAGCGTGAGACTGGGGAAAAATGCTCGACCGAACCGAGAGCGTGCAATGATTTCTTGCAAATCCGAGAGCAGACGCAAAATGGAGGTTACGATCGATACGTGATTGGACACAGCAGCCCGAATCCTGTTTTCGCTTCGATACAGCACCTTCGAGCCCGGAGCCCAGAGGTCCATGTGTCCCTCGCGAGTTATTGGAGAGCTACGCGGGATTATTAGCGGATTAGTGAAGCTACGAACGTTTTCCATTTCGCGATTCCCGCTCTGGGATTAGCCGAGGACAAGTTCGTGATGGATGGAGCCCCGGTATCTGGGATATAGACACCTAGGCATTTTAATACTGTAATCCTAGCAACAGAATTTCATCAGAGTCCTTGCCGAATAGAAAAATCTTCGCTGTGTATATTCCGCTCGTAGTCGCTGAACGTAAACAGCGAATAAATTGTTATTTCGCTCTAAAATCGTTGGCTTACCTTCCACACAGACGCAAATATTGTGATAAAGCTCCATTTTTAAATGTTCTCTTAATTTTTGCTATTGCGATGGTATTAACTACTACGAAAATTCATTTGAAATGGAACAAATTAATTAAGTGGTTCCACCGTAAAATGTGAGAACACTCATTATTTTAGTTAACACTCTGAACAGGTGGTGTAACGATTCGAAAGAGATATTAAACTAATTATTTTATTCTTGGTTTGCTCACTCGAGGTAATGCAGAGGCGCGAGCTCGCATCAAGGTATTTTAAAATTACAGAGTAACTATTTTTTTCCTGTACTAAATCACGACTTTTGAATATAGGGACATGGCTGTATTTCGTATTTAGTTGTATCTTATTTTAGGAGATTCGTTACAATTTTATTTTCGTCTCAAGTTGTGGTATTGTGTGCTGCACAAATATGTACAGTCGGAGAAAAAATTAACTGGACGTCCTTCAAAAACTAACAACTATTTTAAAATTGAACTTGAGCTGTTTGTTGAGATATTGGAACGATTAGTTTACTGGATTTACATGTACATGTAGTTTACATCTCGAAAGAACTCAAGTTGTTTGATCCAATTTTAAAAAAGTGTTTAAAAGGGCGTTCACTTAATTTTGTCCTCGACTGTATATCACGATAAGAATCGTTGCTTTCGGTGCTCGGTAGATCTAGTGTTAAAAAGGTTTTCGAAAATGTATATCGATACGGGGCAGGAAAAGTAAAATTTACTTTCGCCTTCTATTCGTCGGAGAAAGTTCTTTTACAGATATAATTTGCTCTTCAGATCCTCTTTCGGTGTCTACTCCTGACGTCGGACCATTATCATGTCTGGCTCGTGGTGCGTTTCCAACGAAAGGACACGCCTACGATGGTTCGTCTTCCTACAGTTTCACGAGCGACTGGGAATCGTGCTCAGATAAGGCCCAAAAGTCTGTCGAGCATCAGTCCCCAAGTGAAAATGTCGCCTCGTAAATATCAGCCCAAAGAAATGGGGGCAGCGCCACGAGTCCAGTGCATAGTGGTCTAGGGTGCCATTTTTTTTAGCCAAGAGATTGTTTTTGAAATTAAAAATGCTTTCATATCGATTTCTTCCTCCAAACAAAAAACATATTCCTATTATAATTAATATACAGGATAAAATATAAGAAACAGACTGCAGATAAACTTTAGAATGACTGCATTTATAATAAAAATAGACCAGTGAATTTTAAAATAGTAGAAAGATTGAAGGAATTTAAAAACATAAGATAAGATAAAATATAAGGAATAAACTGCAGATAAACTTTAGAATAACTGCATTTGTAATAAAAATAGACCAGTGAATTTTAAAGTAGTATGAAGATTGAAGGAATTTCAAAACATAACCTATAAGGGTTGTTTTCGAGTCGCCGAGTTCCAGACGATTTCCCACTACTTCTTATACTTAAATTTTTAAAAACATTGTAAGAAAAAGCAAGCCAGGGGTTGAAAGATTCGGCTCGCCGCGTTGAAAAAGAACATTGCCAGCAGACGGTTAAAAAATTGACTTTCTGCTAAAAGGGTCATTTTTCAGAGCATGTGCTGGGTTTTAGACGTTCCCTGTAGCAGGGGTTCCCTCGCGGGCCGACAAGGGGGCCGTCTTTGTCTTCATTCGAAACGCGGCGCCTGTAATAATGCTCTCGCCATGGACCACCCTGAACCTAAAAACCCTGCAGGAAACCACCGGCCACGAGCAGACGATCTCCTCCGCGTCGACAAAAAATCGACCTATCCGGAAGTCTCGATTTTCTGCGCGATCATCGTTTTCGGCTAACCAGCGATTGGGCCCGGTTCTTGTCTCCTCTGCCCTTCGAAGTCCCTGTAATTTCATGAAAAAGTGACACGCATTTCTGATACCACCTGCAAACCAACGGAAATAATTTGGTTCGTTTCTGTCCTTGTTCGTGAAACCCTCGACAATGGGCCGCATACAGTGGGCCCAAGAAGTATTTTAACACTGAATTTTCCGATTCTGGGCAAATTGTCGATACTTAACAGCTCAGCCTGTGGTAATTCCGTAGAAAACAATAGCTCAATAAAGTGCGACAAACGAGGGGCCCTTGGGTCCCTCGAATTTAACAAAGTCCCACAAAATAGTGGGCCCAAGAAGTATTTTAACACTGAATTTTCCGATTCTGGGCAAATTGTCGATACTTAACAGCTCAGCCTGTGGTAATTCCGTAGAAAACAATAGCTCAATAAAGTGTGACAAATGAGGGGCCCTTGGGTCCCTCGAATGTAACAAAGTCCCACAAAATAATCCTTAACATACAAAATTAATAAGATACAAAATTAATTTGACCTTGAAATTGAAGGTCAAGATATACGGCAGCCAAGAGCAAACATTTCTTTATACCCTGTACATGTGGACATATGTAATATATCGATAACAATACATAAAAACTAAAAAGACGTTACTAAAATGATATAAAAGTTTTATGTATAATAAGGATTTTTCTCTATTGTATTGGTTCGGAGTATATCCGTAAACAAAATAGTTCCGGGTTCATGTCTCTGCAGCGACTTGGCACTTATAGTTATAGCACATTAAACCACTAAATACAGTTGAAATTATATCGTGTTTAGTGTCATTTTAATCAGAAAAATGCCACGGATAAGTTGGTGGTGGTCCCGTAACAAAATAATGAAAAATAAAGAAGCTTTGTAATTGTATTAGTAATGGTCCACGATTTGGACAAATTGTGATTTTATAAAAATTTCTTTTGCACATTACCTAGTAATTTAACTTGGTAAACTACTAGAAATTCATCAAACTAGTTAAGTAAACTAGGTAGACCGACTACTGGAGCGATTCCCTTATTAATAAAGTATAAAATTGGATGGTTCCCTATAAACACATCTTCGCAGTGCCAACGGCCACAAATCAAAAAATTTGGGTCCCACCATTTAGACGTGGCTCTAATGTTAACAAAATCTTGAAAATAGCGTCGATTATTTGTCTAACCAACCTAAAAGTTAGACCCCAGCGAGCGTGTCACAGTTTACCCAAGGGAGTAAGCAAGTAGGGTTCGAAACGAAAGCAATTACAGCCGTCATTTCTGGAATCGTTGTCCTATAAAGCACTCATCGCTGAACCTAGAGACTATGTATGTGTGTGCACATCGAAAGAAAACTGTAGTCCCGAACGAGAGCTGTTCCCCACCGAAAAAAAGAAATTCGAGCGTCGTCCCGGGCCGGCAGGCGAATCGGCGCGGCTCATGAAGAGCGAGCACTAGGGATTTATAAGACGCTTAAGAAGATTTCGAGGAGTCCCATTCATGACCTTCCGGGCGTCATCTTACCGTTGCGGTAAAGGGAGAACATATTTCACAGCCCGAGAGAGCGTGCCTTCGCTTCTCTCTTTCTCTTCTCCGGTTCACTCACGCACGCACACGCGGCCCTTCTCCTTTCCCTCTTAAATTATGCACCCTTATCTCGAGGGTCGAAATAAGCCCGCGACCGTCTACTCGCCGAATTTATTGGCTCCCCGTTACCGGCTAAATAAATATCAAAGATATCTCGTGACCTACCGCCCTCTAAATCTGTCGTTCCCTGCGCTTCGGAGGAGTTTAGGAAAACAGCGGCAGGCAAAAGACGCATCGGGAAACCGTCTTGTACGCATCCTAACGAGATTCTCCAGATTATGCTCCGTTTTAACCTAACCTCTCGAACGCACGGTCCATTTGTGAATATCGAAACGCTATTCTCCCAATGTCTGTCCGAGTGGTCCAAACAAATGATAAATAATCACCAGCAATTTTTCTACACGACTTTTAAGAAAATGTAAAATCAAATGGAATCTTATCTTCGGTGGTGGTAGCCTTTGTAAATCTGAAATAAATTTTCTATTCTAGCATTCTTTTTCAATTTCAGGAACCCATAAATGCATGAAGATCCGCAGTCTGATAATCACAAGCCGATTTTAGGCAGTAAAATGGATATTGATCTAGTTAATATGGTAATGACATGAAAAATGTATTTTCATCAGGTTTCACTGCGAAACTTCAAAAACATGTAAGATGCGCTATACTTCTGTCCCGGAGAGTACCAGCGGGGAGAGTAAATTTCGAGTTTGCTTTTTCCGTAAGAGAAAAATGGATTGTATAGTATTTTTTTTTTTTTGTTATCACACGCCATCGCGACGGAAACTCCGCGATCCATTATCGTTCACGAAGTTCGTTCACGGGCGGCGAGCACCGTTAAACACGAGAGAGTGGCCCGCGGAAAAATTCAAAAGGGCGCAAGAGCGGTTTTTGTTCATTAGCCAAGAACCTGCCTCTCGTCCTCGAGGAATTCTCCTCTTTCCCGCGAGAGTGGAAAAAGACGGTGGAAATCGCGACGAGAGGTCTCGCGACGACGTTTTCCGCGACGGAAATTTCGTCCGCGCACCGGAAAAAGGTTAAGCAACGTCGATCCATAAGCCGGCGCGGCGTTACGCTCGAAATGCTAGTGCACTTTTCATAATGAGAAAAATTTCGCGTGTTCGTCACTGATAATCCACGGTCGCTCGTCGACGTTTGACATTTATTTTTATAACCACACCGCAGAACTTTATGCAGATTTTCATCCGCGTACGAAAATCTATACAGATTAACACTATTTACCACCGAGCAATAAATGCGACTGACGCGTATTGCTTTGTAACAGTGACAAGACTGTGCCCATTCAGACTTCACACAACTTTTATCGTAATATGTGCTTCAATGAAGAGGTTCGTTAAAACATTTCCGATGAAAAGATTTTTACAATTTCAGTAATTGTAAAAGAAAAAATTGAGAACCAGTCATTTTGACTGGTCCGGTAGTTCTAGTGTTAATATCGATCACAATTTTATTTTTATCAGTATTATTGATTCCAGTAGATCAATTCGGATTCGTTCAGAAATGATTTTACGTTTATTGCGAGTCCAAATATTAGTTTAAAACTTGAAACTTAATTTTATAGTGTTTTCGACACGTTAACTGCCATCCGCAGTTACATATGACTGACAGTGATTGTTGACTTGGTTTAGAAATTTATTTTTATTGTGACATATCTAGACAAACCGAATTTTATTAGGATCTTTAGAATTCAAAAGGGTTAAGTCAGCTTCCCCTATAATACATTTTAAATTTCTAGTTTTGGTTTCATTAATTAAATTACACTGATTTTGTGAGTTTCTGTAGGATTGATTTTTGGCACTTAACGTGTTAAATTTAAAAAAATGAATTACAAACATTACATAAAGGATTTTGTATTTATATACATATATATGTTAACTATAACATTTATGATAAAATTTATAATAGTTCAACCTCTTCAGAGATACTAGCACATACGTGTACGGGTACGTTTATTTTCATTCTGTGTATTAAAATTATTCCAAGAAACAAAACAAAATCAAAATTCGTTGGGGAACTATAGAATCTCAACGGGAGGACCAAAAATTCGCTGTATGGAAGCAATATTTTAATCAAACATGAAATCGCACGTATGTCTCTATTTTTTTACTGTAGAAAATTCGACCCGGACGGGGCTAAAAAAGTATCGATGGGTATAACTTTTCCATAAAAATGAGGGGTTGATTGTAATAGAATGTTGTATGAACGATTCAAAGGTTTTAAGACAGTGCTGGATTTGCAGAATTCACGAGCGGGTTTCTCACGCACGCCCGTTGCCAGATTCCCCTAAACGCCTCGGCTGTGGGTCGGTCAGCGCCGTTGGCGGTGCGGGCTTCCCCGAAAAAGAGCCCGACAATTCTAATTGCGGCTATTTCGAAGCTTCTCCTCGTGGCAGACTTCAACGAGCAAAAAGCCCTAAAGACCGATGGGCACCCTATTCGGACAAATTGGCCAATCGCGGATGCGCCTTGGAGCCCCCTCTACCCTGCAATATGTCGCAATTATCGAATTTGCCGATATTTATGAGGCAATCTAATATGCGCCCCGGATTGAAACCGCGGTCTTCTGGCAGCTTTATCGTGGTGGATCCACCCCTATCCGATCCACTCCTATCCGTCAAACGTTGACGGTGATTCGTCTTAATTCCCCTCGCTCGCGATGATGGTTCAGCGACTTTTAGTATGTATAGCAAGGATGGGCATTTTTGTCTCAATTGAGACAACCACTGTCCACTTTGTGGTTAACCTTAGGCCATATATACAGGGTATCCCAACAATGTTGTATTTCCTTGGATTCCCGACGCCATTTGAAATAACTTTTTCCTTTGCGAAAATATTCTCCGCGGCTTCGTTAAAGAGTTATTAACGAAAAACGCAGACCAATCAGAGCGCGGATAGCAGAGCGGACAGCAGGCGGACTTTGACTCAGCCAATGGCAACGCCGCGCTCAGCGAGAGCTGTCACCGAGCCGAGATCCCCTTGTTATAGCCGCGCTCTGATTGGTCCGTGTTTTTCGTTAATAACTCC
>CM052113.1:3584170-3602091 GCA_028454245.1 Halictus quadricinctus | reverse complement strand
AGAAATTAAAGTGCAATGTAACTTCAGACTACTGTTTCAGTTTTCCTCCGTGAAATTTATGCAGAAAATCTTTATTATTAATTATTTTTTCATTTCATTAATACATATGTGGCATTTTTCTGATTAAAACGATACCAAACACAGTATCATTCGGATCATATTCACACTAATTTTCCGTTAACTTAATTCTAATGGGGAGCCATGCTTGGTGCCATTGGACTCCTGGACGAAAAGGGACATCAAGACCCCTGTTACTGACATATATCGAGAATTCACTCAGGCCCTTAAAGCTCAGGCCCTTAACGCTCAGGCCCTTAACGCTCAGGCCCTTAACGCTCAGGCCCTTAACGCTCAGGCCCTTAACGCTCAGGCCGTTAACGCTCAGACCGTTAAAGCTCAGACCGATAAAACTCAGGTCCTTAAAGCTCAGGTCCTTAACGCTCAGGTTCTTAAAGCTCAGGTCCTTAAAGCTCAGGTCCTTAAAGCTCAGGTCCTTAAAGCTCAGGTCCTTAAAGCTCAGGTCCTTAAAGCTCAGGTCCTTAAAGCTCAGGTCCTTAAAGCTCAGGTCCTTAAAACTCAGACCGTTAAAGCTCAGACCGATAAAGCTCAGGTCCTTAAAGCTCAGACCTTTAAAGCTCAGGTCCTTCCCGGATCATATTCACACTAATTTTCCGTTAACTTAATTCTAATGGGAACTAATTGGTGCCATTTGACTCCTGGACGATAAGTGACATCAAGACCCGTGTTACTGACATATATCGAGATTTCACTGTACAGCGCGACGCAACGGAGGGGAAGACAATGCTTCAAAGTTTAATTTCGAAAGGGGAGGTCAGTGCGGACGTTTCGCGACAATAAAGTCGGTTGTCGAAGGGACAGGAAAAGGGGAAGGGGAAGGGAGAGGGGTAAAAAGCGAGCAGCAGGACCGGTAGCTTTATGAGAGGCGTTCTTAATTGTCGGAGTGTCACGGGCCCGCCGTAACCCGTGAAGCAACAACGGTTGTCGTTGCGGAATCATCGATCAGAGGCAGGAGAGGACACACGCGACGCTCGCTTGAGAGAAACTGCGAACGGTTCGCGCTCTGTACGTTCACAACCTGTTTCGAACGGGCGTCCGGCCGCGCTTCGAGGTCATATTCGCCATGATTTATTGTATTCGCGTGCGCGACCATATGTAGACGCGTCACTCTCCGTGCAAACGGCCGAGATCAGATCGGGTTTATAGATTATCGATGAACGGTCCCTGGCGAATAACGTGCCACCGGAGCGGAGATAAAACTTTTCATGAATGGCCGCGCGCCGGTCGAAAAAGGACGGCGAAACGATCAGCTGGTGAACTGCCTTTCGAAGCTACTCTCTTCAGAGGCATCCACTACTCCTATCTTCCCTTTTTCTCTCTCTCCCTCTCCTCTCCCCCCTCTCTCTCTCTCTCTCTCCCCTCGCTGATAGAACAAACGTGAATTCCATCTGATCGATTTGACGGCCGGTCGCTGTAACTTTGATTCTTGGCAAAAGGCTGTGGCCCGAGTCTCTTTGAAACGTTTCCCGCTGTCTCAGACAAACGATCATCCCTCCGCCGATACCCACGGCAATTTCTGCTCGGCTCTCTCCGTTCCGAAAATGTTTTCTCCGTTTAACTCCGCTGTCCGTTTCGACGGATCATCCTCCGAGCTGATTTTTCGGCGAACGTAAAATCCATCCTATTTGAAACGATAATATCGCACGCTCGCTGCAAAACCGACACAAATTCGTCACCTGATTGCTTTCTCCGGGGTTGAAAAAATACGTCTGAACATGCTCCTAGAACATAACCCAATTTGTTCATAAACTTGCTTCACAAACACCAACTCATGTTTGTCGAGCCACCTCCTAAAATGATAGATCTATCGGAAAGCTCAGTTTATTTCCAGTAAGTACTCATACTGCATACGTAGGAAGATTTTCCAGAATTCTGATCAAAATATCAAAAAAAAAACAGTAATTTTTTGACGTAATTGGTTCAATACTTTTCTGTAGAGAAGTCACCGCGAGCAAAAATTCTTGAAAAGTTTCCGTAAATCCAATATCGTGTTGACATATCGGATCCTTTAGAAGTAGCGGAAATTTTGCAATCTGTAGCTTCGTTACCGATTAAATAAATTTATCCTACTGAACGGTAATAAACTGCTTAATTTGTACAGTCACCGATTTCAGATTTCCTCTTGCGCGTCGAATACGCGATTACGCGTCGCAATTTCATTCGAAGACATTTAATGAGAATGAATTTTATTCCATTAACAGTTTGCCTCACATATTTATATATATATATATATATACATGATTATCGAAATTTTATTGAATCAAGCGCGCATGGCTTACCGATTTATACATACACGAATATACATATAACAACCGATAGGTGCTTGTACTTCGATGTGCAATTTCACAAAATGTTTCATCACTCAAGTATTTTAAATTGCATTCGAAATGTTTGCGCTCGTGGCGTTGTAGCTTTGGATATGCAAGAAACAATAGCAAATATGGTTTAATTGTCGATAAATTACTGATCCTTCACAGTTGCATTGTTGATCTATAAACACATGCACGATATCAATCTTTGGATTGTATCGTTTTTTTTTTTTTGCGACTTTCAGCGTAAAAGAATAATAATTAAATTGTTTAAACATTATTTAACGATCTCATTAATATCATTCAGAAAAGAAATAGGTGTCCATACTATGTATATCTACTGTGTGTATACTATATCTAATATAGACTACATCTAATTATGAATACAGTGTGTACTCGATCTATGTCCAAAACACAGGTCTAGCCAGGGACATGTATCGTTTAGGAGAGTATATCGGCCAACGATTCGTGATTCGTTCACCATAGAAATCTCCAACAAACATATTTTCATCTCACAACCCAAATATTAAGTTAAAAGAACACAGTATAGAATTAGTTAACTTAGAAAATAAATACAACAAGGTGAAAATTCTTGTGCCAAAACATTAGCACTCCTGTGAGATGTCGGACTTCATCTAATTCAGAACCACCGCGTCGAACCATAACCGTTGCAAATAATTAAATAAAATAAAATAATTAAAATAAATAATAAATAATAAATAAATAAAATAATTAAATAATAAATAATTAAATAAAATTAAAATAAAAAAAAATAAATAAATAATTCGATAAAAAGAAAAAGATAGAGAAATTGACGACAACGATGCGTAAACAATTGCAGAAGATAGTCGAAAGCAACCGGAGAAGGTGAAATATCAGCCGGGCGATCGACAGACTGATTTCTAAAAGAGGCTGTGCGCGAGAAAGAATCGAAAATGGAGTCGACCGGGCTCCTTTATCCGATCTCGGTTGGGTCAGACGCGTGGCCGGGGCTCGGTTCGTGTATTTAAGTCGCTTTAATTGAGACTTCGCTGCCGAAATCGACGGACAAATTGCAGAGGTGCACGAATTTCGTGGCCGGGGCCATCTACGGGCAAAGTAAAGTCCGGACACGTCGGTCGATCCACTGCTGCAAGCAGCTGGTTAACCCTGTAAAGGGGCGAACCGGAGGAATCTTATAAGATCGATTCGGTGTTCGAGCATCGGCTTTCAGTTTCTTTCTTCTCGTGCAGCCCTGGTTTCGTTTCCTCCCCCCATCCCCCGTCAACCCCGGCCGCCTTCTAGACAATCTCTGGCTTTTTTCCTGGCCCCGGCCCATGCTCACTCGATACCACCCAGAGGTATCCGCCGTTTCTTTCAACGGGCGTAAGCGCCCTTAAATACCTGCTGAATCTCGACAAGGCTAGAAAATCATGGATGAGAGGAGCCATTGAAGAAAAGGGAAAGGGTAAAACGGTAACCGCTCGAGATGCCGCGGCTCGATCGAACCCCCTCCTCTCCCCCCACTCCCGTGTATTGCCGTTCCTTGTTTTGCCGCACGGTCGATACAATTTAAGGTCGATTTATACAGGGTCGTCGAGATTAATTCGGAATTTCTCCGGACAGTGCCGCAGAATAGAAGAGGCAAACGCGGATCAAGCAATTGTCGATAAGGTAGCTCACTGTATAAGCCACCAATCAGCGAACAAGTGGGAAAATGTCAGCCATGAACCGGGAATACGACCGAACAGGGGCAATGCTCGTATTGTTTCGCGCCGGAAAATCGCCCGCGGAAATCGTTGCCTGGTTTCGCTACAGGAAGACGCGAGTTTACGATCCATCCGAGAAATCCCGAAATTTCGACAAACGGTAGAATGTAACCGCGCGTCCCGGGCAAATCGCTGGAATCGTTCCGATCGCAAGACAAGCGCGGAATTCCTGATGGATTTGAAGGAAAAGATTAATCACGATCAACCTTGCCAGAAAAGGTCATTGCACTTCCCCCTCCACTGTCAGATTCCCCTCCGACGACTCTTCGCGCGAGGGGAATATGCGAAGGGTAATTGACTGGCAGTAGCATTGCCAGATCAAGACTTGTACCCCCACTCTACCTTACCCCTTCCACGACGCCATTCCCCCCACGCTTCCACCACGGCCGATCACGTGACGCACAATGTCACCTGACTAACCCGGTAATGACAGAGAGGGGCTAACTGTATTCCCCTCGATTTTCCTCCAATATTTTTGGCACACCCTGTAGGATGACATTACCGGATTTACCTCGACGATCCTGTACACTCTTGGACGAAATGACAGCTTGTGCGTTATCTGTAACCTTTAACGAGCCGGCAAATGGCACGGAATAAGTGAGTAGATTTATTTGAAGAACTACTATACGTGCGCAGGTATATGAGACATGTATACAGCCACTCGCGATAATATTCGGACACTCGTAAAAAGAGCAGATTTTTTAATATTGCACCGTACAACTCGGATTTTTTTTAACTAGTTTACTGCATGATGTGAAAAAGAAAGTTTGAAAAAATTACAGCTGGTCGAGGTTGTAGAGAAAATACTGAAAGTCGGTTTTTACAAGTTTTTTACGTGCTGTCTTTTACGTCTGTGCCAATTATACAAGGCGTACAAGCTGGCGCGAGGAGATTCCTTATGAACAAATTTTTTCATCCGGATTTCGGAAAAATTGTGTTTGAAAATGCAGGGAATACGCGTGCCGTTAGGTAGGGATCGTCTGACGCGTCTGACCACGAACGACCAATTCTACTTCCTGCAATAATTCGAGGAAATACAACAGTTTTGGGACACCCTGTTTATTATATAAATATGCATTTGTGTATTCATACAAATATACTTATAAGCCAGTGGCTTTCCAAAAGTTAATTTTGAGCACACAGTAGCGTAATTGTTATGATGTAGAAGGAAGACACCTGTTAGTAAACAAACTTCACCTCGCTGGCTTCCCGAGTAAGTAGAAGGAAAACAGAAATCTTGAAGGTGAAATGATAGTACAGCCTCGTGGTAATATCGTTCATTAATTTGTGAGTTTCGTGTTTTAATAATTACTGTTTACTGGCTTGACCCAAGTCAACGCGCACCGCAGCGAGAAGAAGTCAAGTGATAATGGCAAAAATGATTGAATTAAAAATTCAAGAGGTAACTGTTTGCGAAATTTCAAATATTGTACATAAAGTCGCAAGGGTACATGTAATTTGGTAAATGATCCTGCAAATTATGGGAGGGGGAAAGTTGTGCTGTACCGTCTCTTTTTTTTTAGACAGTAATTGATAGAAACATTTTTAGTTCGGAAACGCGAGCGGATGTGGAGCGGTTTAATACTTTGAAATCATTTCGTTGAAGCCTAATGATTCGGTCGGGTCGGATTAACGGAATTAAGCGAGGAGGGGAGTGTCGCCGAAGAGCACTAAACCGGGGATTGGTTGAACTCGCTTCAATGCCGAATGAACAGTATTATCATACACACTGTCTGCGAGAATGGGGGAGGCAGGAAGGTAAATATAACGCGATAGGGGTGATTTCGGTGACAATTGGCTCGCGCGAAATGACGCTGTTCCATTTAGTTGTGTTAGGGTGTTGGGGGAGGTTTTCGTTAAGAATGTATTTTGGCGACTCTGTGCTGATAAATTAAATAAGATATTTCTGTTGTTCATTGTTCTGTCTCTTCACGTACAAACAACTTGCATATAGCAGTTTCGAGTGAAACAAAAGTATAGAATTAGCAATACAATTTTCGTCGTTTCAGCAAAATAGAAAATGAAAAACAGTCGTGAATTTCTCTGCTTACATTGTTTCGTCTGATGAATGAAATATTGCAAACAGAAATTTTCTCTGATAAATACGTTCCATAATTCCATGAATACACAAGTACACATTTTTAAAAATTATAACACATTTTTCAGTAAAACACTATACATATACCTATAGACCAATTACAGTGATTTTGCTCAAGCTATAATCAAACCTAAAGAATAAGTCACTCCATTTAAAGAACAAACGAAAGTGACCTTCATATCTTCTTTGCGCGTCGATTTGTCAAAAAGACCATTATTACAAATATTATTAATTGCTTTAAATCGTATATCTTTTATTCGAAACATTTTTGCGTATTGTTCGAAATAAGGGAGATATTTCAAGTGGAACGCGCTGTGTAATCCGCAATTTGTTCCTGAAAAAGAGAAGAAAAGAACGGTGTCGGTAGTCGTCTTGTTTAACAAAAGACAAATTCTCGTTTCGTGCGTTGGACGGTGAAAAGTTGAAGCCCCGCTGTGCAACGTAGTCGGTCGTGGCGGAACAATTGTTGGGCAATAATCCGTCAAATAACGTTAAAACAATATCGCGCGAATGCCGTGTCGGTGCGACGGCACGGGGCTGCATTTCATAGCCGTGGTTTGCCGGGAAACCACCGAAAACACTTCAAAGGTGCCGAAAAGGCTTGACGTTAGCGCGAGAAGTAACGGTCAAAAGTATCCCGTTTTCGCCACGTGCATAAATTCGTGGGACAAACTGCCATTGCAGGGGTTTCGCATGGCTACGCCCTTAAGTGCAATGCACAGCACGACTGCAGTACATTTTCAGGTGTAAGCCCGCACAATGCTGCGCCGTGTATACTGGGCGGCCGAAAACTCTGCTATTGTTTCTTCCGCGAGCGAGATTGTTAATAGAAATATTTTCCCGACGTTCTCCGGTTCTTCCTAACATGTCAAAAGAATTAATAACAAATAATTCGTGGAATTCTCTTTTCCTCTATTTCTTTGCGAATGATTGTTATTCCACTAATCTGTACACAAACTGTTGCTAAAACCTCGATTTAATATTTACCTTAACTAAATTGTAAAAATAAAGTAAAAATGTGTCAATTTTTGAGAAATCTTACACTTTACAATTTTTTTAAAGTCGGCAAGGTTCAATTGTCATTATTTATTGACTGTAATTTTTTGATTACCCAATTTCTATGATAGAAATAGATTTTAAAGGTCCATGCAAATTTTATTTGAAATTTAGAAACGAGATTTGTAATTTTACAAGCTAATTTTAAATGCTTTATAAGTGCTTTTCATCAATGCTTTTAGTAAATGATAAAATAAGGTTAAAATGTGTCAATTTTTGAGAAATCTTTCACTTTACAATTTTTTTAAAGTCGCAAGGTTCAATTGTCATTATTTATTTATGATAAAATTGAACTTCAAAATTTGTAGTTTTAACCTTCAGATTTAGTATTGAATTGTTATACATCATTAAACGAAGAAACCCAAGATGAGAGAACAAACGTTTAGGGAGTACTAACAATCTGGTTAATTAATTAGTACTGCACATCCACGATTAAAAACAAATACTATGGAATCCTGTTTTAAAAATATTGAACTCGCGCCACAAACGCGCAGGGGAGTTGCAGTTTGGAAACCGGTTTACAAACAACAAAGTGAATCTGCAATAGAGGTTTGAATTTCCACCGTGCCGTCGCATAATCCACTTTAACGCATGCATTATTAAATGCGCGTTTCGTTTCTTTTCATTTCGCAGTTCTGCATGAAACTATAACAAGATTTAAATACAATACTTTATCTCTCCGCTTAGGGGATTCTATGATGAACAATGCCTTTGTAGCCGTTCATCCACTTGAAGTAAAATTTACCGTGACTCCTTTTCATTTTTAAACAGTTTATTTGGTTCGTTTGATACTCTACTCAATCTCGCAATTTCACGTGAAATTGTTCGCCTGAAGGATATTCGAGTTCTACATTTTCACGGTGAGATCCCGCTGAATTCGTTCAAACGGTATGCAATAATTTCGATGAATTTTACATCGGGAACGGTAAAACTGTTATTTGGACACACAGTGAGTTTACAACTGTTTCGGCGTTCTAGTTTGACGGAAACTAGTCCGCATCCCCGAGGGGGGAGGGGGAGAGGAGGGGCGCACAAAGTTGATACTTTGCGACGGTTAACATTGCATATTGACATTTGTTTCGTAACTTCGCGAATTAAACAGATTGCGGTGTTGCGTAATGTTGGCGTAAGAATGACAGAATTATCAGCGAGAAGGTGACCGATGTATAAACATTATTGTTATGCAAACGTGTGTACGACACACTGTAATTTCAGTGTATCACCGAAATGTTGTTAACGTGAATTATTACTAACGCTAGATCGCCACGATAGATGTTACGGACTGTTTATTTGAACACCAGAAATTAGTCCTCCGAGATGTAGTTTTGGGTTTCCCGCACAGTTTGCAGCGCTGAAGACGAAGACGATGCCGTGCAAGGTAATCGTATTCCTGCGCCCGAGCTAAACAACGCAATTTGCCGACGCGGGTAAAATACATCTTGATTAATTATTGATATTAGCGCTCTGTGCTCCCGAGTAGTCGAAACGTAACACGTTCCGTGAAAGATTATCTCGTTGCTGTGCCGGTGTTTTCGGAAGCTTTCATTGTCACTTCCAAGTGAGCTGCAACAACTGTTTATATCAGTTAAGTTACAACGTAATCTTCATACTTCGTGTCAGCGTATTTTCATAAGACAAATTTTTACGACTGACAACTTCTTATTACACAAGAGTCATCTGTATAAGGAAAGAAATTACAGTGATTTCTCTATATATTTCGCCAAGGCCTGCATGATAAACGTCGCGCAATTATCCCCACTATCGCGAGGCATACCCCCTGAGGCGGCAAGAACAGCTTCGCTGTCCTTTTCTACGTTCGGCAAAGAATATCTCCTGGACGATATTTGTCTCTGGCAAGACCCGTGTTTTGGACAAGAATCGAGTAAGCACTATATATGCGTGTACATCTATACTTCATAGGAGTTTGGTGGGGGGAAACACTAGTTCGAAGCTCGAGGTTGAACCTGTTTCATATTAAAAGTAACAATATTTCTAAATTAATGTACCCGTGTACATTTTAACTAAAAATTAGTTTCCAAAATTAGTTTCGCTGTCCTTTTCTACGTTCGGCAAAGAATATCTCCTGGACGATATTTGTCCCTGGCAAGACCCGTGTTTTGGACATGAATCGAGTAAAATAAAAGTAACAATATTTCTAAATTAATGTACCCGTGTACATTTTAACTAAAAATAAATTTCCAATAAGGTGTTTTTAAACTAGAATAAACATATTTCTGACGAGCATAGTAAACTAGCTTGAGCGTTCGTTTTCAAGATAATATCGAAATAAGCTTTGTTCAATAATAATTTGAAGATATATTCATTTCCGCAGGAACTATGATCCTCAACATAATTTCCGAGGTAACTGCACGGTCTAATTCAGTGAAAGAAATATTTTTAATATGTACTGTAAAAAATTCTCATCCACGAAGGGTTGACACTTAAAAACGGAAATTAGGGTGCATCGTAAACCAGCTGACCAGTCGAGGGCTAAAGTTTTCGTTACTTGCTGAAAACAACGGAGATACAGTCACTCTGAAAAGTCTCTGTATACCTTTCTGTATGAAACGAACCAAACGACTCGAGTTTTTTTCAAGAAGGATTAGCACATGATGTGTAAAATAAATTTTGTTTTATAAAAATGTTTTCCTTCCGTCGATAATGTGAGTACGTACAAACTAGCCTAACAGTGTTCTCAAATTCTTCTGAAGTCATTACTAGGCGGCTGCAGCTTTCAAATGCAAAACAGTGAAGACATTTAAAGAATTTGGAAACACCTTTTCGTTATTGTCAACTCCTTGAAATCATAAAAAGAGAAATTAATCCAAATACAGTGCACAAATTTCACGTTCCGTTCATCCATTTTTGCCATAAATGCGTACGCGATTCGCAGTTTAATTAGAATAAATCGGCGGTGTTGAAGCTGTTGCGACACATCTTTGTAACACTTGAAAGTTGGGGTCGAGGAAAATGTGGATTATTTTCGAAAATCGATTCCGTTCGAAGGGTTGCGACTTTTCCGGCGGACTGTATCAGAAAGGGTGGATGTTTAACGGGCCACCCTGTAGGTGCACGAAGTCATAGCTCGCCGAGCTATAGGTATGTTTACGTACGTACACACTATTGCACTTTGTCGTGTTACGTCGTATACTGCATCGTTCGCCGACAATCGCCGTCCCAGGACGAGGAATGCGCGAGGGCTGGTGTCGTCCTTGTCGCTATCTGGTAATCCCGCCGCTGGTTTTCAACGACCTCTCCCGTGCCTTTGAGCTTCTCATCGCCTCCCTCGCGTTTCGGCCGCCTCGAACGAACGCGGGGGAAGCACCTCTGCGGAACCCCGTTCCACCTGTCCCCTCCCCCTCCTCCCTCTCAGGGAACGCGTTTTCTCGGTTTTCTCTAATTGAACGGTGCGCCGAGGATTTAACCTCTCGCGACGACGTGCCTTGTTTGCCCCTGAAGCCCGCACACAACCGCCGCCGCCGCCGCCTGTGTGCTCAAATTTGTGCTCCCGACCAAGTCGCGCTCATGATCCTCGCTGCTACCACCTACGCTCCCACGAAAATTAACGGCGCGAAGTAGCGAGGGCTTCGACCACCGAAAACGAATTCGCTCACGGCGTGGATTTCAGGGTAGCTGCTGCATACAATCTGCTCCAGAAATTCTATCGGGGCTTCTTGCTCTGTTTCTCTGTTTGTACAGTCGCCCGGAAAAGCCCCCGTGCGCCCTTCCAAATTGAGCCACTTTTCCACCAAATTGTTTTCCACGAAAACTAAAACATATCCAATTAACTAGGCTGAACTGTACGAGACCCCCTGAAATCTCCCCCCTACTCCTCTGCACCAACAAGCTTTCGGTACCTGTTAGACGTCATTCGATACGAATCAGACTTGATAAATAAATGCGACTGACATATATTGCTTTGTAACTGTGACAAGACTGTGTCCATTTTTAGACTTCGCACAACTTTTATTGTAATGAGTGCTTCCACGAAGAAGTACATTCAAAAATTTCCGATGGAAACATTTTTACAATTTCGGTGATTGTAAAAGAAAAAATTAGAAACCAGTCATATTTTGACTGGTTCGGTGGTTCTAGTGATAAGTATACGTTATTTGAGATGATCATATGTAAGTTAGTTTGTTCTATTTATTTCCCATTACTAAACTACATACATTGGCATATGTAAATTTAATAATTAATTTAGTTGAGTGACCTCTTCTTGTGGTGAAATTATTTATTTATTAGTATCATATTAAATACATTATTTGGATATAGTTCAAATAATGTATACAAATCACGAAGTATTGAAGATAATTCATCAAGTCGAATGATTTTAAACGATCGTTTTTCGTTTGCATTTTGTTTATATTCTCGAAACCGTCAGTGGTGCGACGCGAAAGACGCGAATGTTAATGCAAAGGTAATCAACTAAATTGTTTGTGATTTACATTATATCTATTCACTGCTCCTTGTACGTACCCGAATTTCATTATTCACTTCTCCCGGCACGTTCTGCTGAAACACACATTTACCTAATTGACCCTTGTGAGATCAAATTATCTTAAGAACAGTAAGTACCTCGTGATAAGAGATCAAGCAGCATCTATCTGCTAACCTGAGAAGGTTTTCAGAGAAGAATGTCCGCAACCCTTAATTACCACATTTAACTACTGAGCTTAAGGCTTACACGACACGATGTTGGTTTCTTGCTCGTTATCTCATGCTAACTACGGCCACGATCGTTTATAAATGATCCATTTCGATTTTCATCAATCTCCTTAATTTTAACAAAGTAATAGCAGATATTTTGATTTATGACAAGTATGGATTCTTAAATTATAATTAATTCTTCTCATTATTTTTTAAAAATAAATATATATATTGATAGTCTAAGACACAGAATAAAATATTTTTATTTCGATAATCTAAAACATAGGATAAAATATTTTTAACACATAAAGTAAAGTATATTTTTATTTTGGTAACCTAAAATACAAAATAATAGCAGATATTTTCATATATGACAAGTATGGATTCTTAAATTATAATTAATTCTTCTCATTCTTTTTTAAAAATAAATATATATATTTTGATAGTCTAAGACACAGAATAAAATATTTTTATTTCGATAATCTAACACAGGATAAAATATTTTTAACACATAAAGTAAAGTATATTTTTATTTTGGTAACCTACAATATAAAATAAAATACTTGAACTTTGCGTTAGTTATTGAAGGTTCCGGAACTCGTGGTGGGGATCGTGGTGTACATAGAAACAAGAGAAGACAGTCATTATGAATCACTATAATTAGTGGTTGCCTCTTTCGTCGCAGCTTCGATTTTTGCACGCATTTTGTGCAACGAGCGAGGTTCTACCGTGATATGAATTTCTTTCCGCTGGAAGTAATTCGATGAAACAGTGACACAGAATCATTAGTAACATTAAAAATAAAAGCTGCCTGTTGTATTATTCACGCTTTCGTGAACGATTGATGAACGATAAAGGATTTACCGTGAGCTTCGAGCGATCGCAATCATTTTCGCTTTCACCCCATCAGATTACATTCCAAAAACGGCCGTTCGAGGAGCGAAATTTATTTATCGACTAAGCACAGCTCCCTCCCCGGAAGGGAGATAAGCATCGAATCTACGAGACCATTAATCATTGGATACCTATTCTTTTTTTTTTCTTAGGCGCTCTTAACTGTGGGAAGAATAGCATAATTTTTCAACCGTGAAAATTCGTACGGCAGCCCTTTCAACGTGTCCACGCGCGCACGGACGTGCATGTTTGTTCTGACTGACACGGATTTGACAAATTGTTTAATGCGGGAAATATACGGGTGTACCCGATGGACATGCATTTCGCCGAGTTTTTGCAGAGGAACGAATTTCGTGCACACTCGCTTCGTCAGAATTGGAGGAGTTACTCCAATTTCGCTCGAACAATGTGTGTGATTTGTAGACTGCGGATTTTTATGCAAAATAAATATTTTCTAAGTCGAGTGTAACTAATCAGTATTAAATAAGAATGTACTTCTTCTCTCAATAATTTTGATAAGCTGACAATAGTATAGAAGCATGTGAACAGTGAATTCTCTATATATGTCGCCGAGGCATGGCTGATAATTGTCGCGGAATTATCCCCACTCGCTTGAAACATCGAAATGAAATGCAAACGATTCAGTACTGGACCGTGCATTTTTGAACTGCAATCTTAAATATGTTACTTTGAACGTACAAAAATTATTAAAGAAAGGAAGAAATTCTTAAGTGGCTGCAGCTTTTTGCAACAGATGCAGAAAATTTGTATTCCGCACAAAGACCCGCAGTCTGCTTATTAGATTTCAGCTATAACGTAATCAGAATAATACCGTATTAGACATTTTTCTGATAAGTAATTTTTCGAATTTTCCAATAATGATTAATTGATATAGTGTAGGTTGCGTTCGAAATTCTTGAAGTCGAGCAGTGTTTAGCGCGCACACATTGCAGATCGATCGTTTCGTCGTCATTCGATGTAACACAATGAATGAAATGAAATGTGACAAGGGTCACGTTTGCTTCGAGTATAAGATTTCTTCCCAACAAACATCGGCATTCTTTTCAGGGGCTTCGGCGGAGTGGCTTCTTTCAATTATACCAATGAAATCAGAACTCCCCGGAGATCTAATTTCATGATACACGGGCGTCTTTTCTATTAAAACTTTTCCCAGTACTTGTAGACCTTCCGTTACCCAATAGTGCCCGATTCGAATGAATAAATGAAGTTTTTCCAGGTTGCGTGTGCATTTTAGAAGGCGCCTTTCCCTACAACACGGTTGCTGCACCCCGTCGTAAACAATTTACAACTATTTATAACGAAACCAAGCGACGCTCGCGTTTCGCTACAATTTTTTTTTTCTCTCGAAACTTCGAAACTGAATATTCGCACAAAAGAATTTCTCACTGGACTTTCAACCATTTTTCAGTCGTTGAAAAAATTCTACACAAAACTATCTCCATACAAAAACCTTCCACAAAAGTACCGAGCGAGTTTCCGGAGCGAGATAAAAACAATTTTTATATCTTCCCAGGTGAAACACGTAGCGGTAAACACAATGATACCGTAATGGAATTAAGCATCCTGAAAAACGCACCGTACTTGTCAAAGCGAATCTTTGTACAAAGCGAGGCTCTAGTGTTTTATAATTAACTGCGCTATCTGTAAATACGGATAACATATAATACATAAGACACGATTTTCTCTTGGTAGGAAAAGTCACCTTAAACCATTAATAAAGAAAAGGATCTTTTTGAAGTAACAATGATGATGGTAGGATTAATATTAAAATCACATTGTATACAGTGCTTGATATATGTCCACAACACGGGTCTGCCCACTGACATATATCGGCTAGAAGATACCATAACGTCGGAATTATACCATATTTGGTATCATTTTCCTTAGAAAAATGCCACAAATATGTTGGTGAAAGTCCCATATAAAAATATTGAGAAATAAACAAGTTTTGTCATTGAATTAGTAGTGGTCTCACACCGATATGCCCGACCCCTATTATGTTTGCACTCCTGGGCGACCGAGGCCACGCGAGCATTGGGGCCCCTCACGGGGTGCACGTCGCGACAGTGGGGATAATTCCGCGACGTTTATCATCCAGGCCTTGGCGACATATAAAAAGAAATCACTGTATGTTGCGCCTGACGCTAGGAAATTTTCGTGGGGATAGTTCTGGGACTTCTATCTGCTAGATATTTAGACGATATATCGAGAAAAGACTGTATTTACATATTGACATAATCAGAAGTATCCTTCTTCACCTCTTTCCCCCTACCACACGTTTCTGTCCGTCCATTCAGCCACAAATTACACAGCGGTTAAGCTTGTTTTACCTTTCAATACACGGTCGCGCCGACACACCGGGCGTCCGTACGCACACTAAATAATTTATAAGCAGGATAATCGTATCTAGGTGGCCCCGGGGCTGGAGGTAGGACTCTAGCAAACGTGAAAAAACTGCGGGAACAGTGGTGCGCGCGCGTTGCGCGAGTATCGGTAAAGTCGTTAGTATTTTTCCTCGTTGGAAAGTTTTAAGTAAATCTTAGCCGATCCACTTGCGATTCAGCTCACCGTGGGCTGTTCAACCGAATAACTTACTTTCGACGCCATCACCGGTTCTTAGAACGATAATGATCCATTAAGAAACTCGGAACTCGAGCATTCCAGTGAATACTACGGGTTTAGCTTGGCCGGCGCCTTTTTCGTGAGCGCAAGCACGAAAAGAGAAAGGAAAGGGCCGAAAGGGAGACAGGAGCGAGAGAGAGAAAGATATATATATATAGAGTAAGAGAAAGAGAGAGGGGGATAAAAAGGGAAAACGTTAATCGGAAGAACACGGCACCGGAAATGGTGAAGTCTTTCGACTTTTCATCGAACTGGAAGGAGTCGTCTTTGTGCTTAACGGAGGGTGCCAGCATGCGGTAGGGAAGGACGATAGGAAAGGGATGAAGTGGAACGAGCGAGGCGAAGGGTTCGGTTCCCGATTCCAGATGAACGGATTTCGTTAAAAGCAGATTTACATTTCCTCAGCTCCACGGCCTCCCCTTTCTCTCTCCCTCTCACCCCCTCTCTCTCTCTCTCTCTCTACTTCTATTTCTCGTTCTGCTCGTTCCCTCCCCGTTCGCATGGTCTCACTTTCTCTGTCTCTCTCTCTCTCTCTCTCTCTCTGTCCCTCTTTTTGGTGGAAACGTTCTCCAACCGTTCGTGCACTCAGCTCTCACGCGACTGAATTCCCGTTCCACCCCGTCTCGCGCCGCCCCGCCCAACTATCTGAAATTTCTCGATGAATTCACGCTTGATTTCCTATAGGTGGATTCCAACACAAAACATCAGCCGCAGCAGTATCCGCCGCAGAAGTGGGATCACAACGATAGCGCGTCCCACGTCGATCAGCCGGAGAATCTTCAGTGGATCGAGATCACGGTGAACCTCCAACAGTTCCATTTCTCGAACGGCCAGTTGAACCTGCGATGCAGCGCTCAGATTCCCGGTATATACTCGGCAGTGAGCGAGGTGCAGCTTGGACCCGGTCTACGCGAACCCGTGCCGGAAAGAGGTAACAATAATTTTCCGCCCAGTCTCCGCGTCTTTGTTTAACGCACGGTTGTCATCGTGCGTCTGCGCGCGACCCACACTTTCACATTCGGCGGGCCTGTCTCGTGAAAACAAGTGATTCGTAAGAATTTTGTAAAAATTACTACACTGAAATCTCGATATATTTTGACGTATTTATTTTTATTGGCGTGTCGCGTAGGATACAATGCATTGGAAAGAAATTTGACCTTGAAATTCAAGGTCGAGGACAATTCTGCGTCAACTCTTACAAGACCAAACATTTCTTTACAAGGTGTCACATAGTTACACCTATGATTTGGTGGAAATTGACATAAAAAAACTCCCCGCAAAATTGACCTTGGCCTTGAAAATCAAGGTCAAAAAAACAAAATTGTTTAATCGTGTTCTACCAGTCTTAAGGATCAACTTTGCGAAAGAAAAACCATGGCTCGACCATGGTAAAACCAATGATGTTGCATTTCTTATAATTTTTGCAGCTATGGTGGCCGTGACGTGTAATTTCGTGACACCCTGGTACATAATAATCTAGACTCCGCGTACAGAAAGACAAAAAGAAAAGAGAAGGGTGAATTCGAGGTACACCTGTATCGGACACAAAAATGCAGACGCCGCGAGCAATTCGGTGGTGGAATTAGTCTGGCCGACTCCTCGGCCAAAGTAATGCAAGACGCGACACTAAGCGCGCTGGGGTTATCGAGAATGCTCGACGATCCGGGGATTCTTCTCGAAATCCAGTAATTTCGCTGGGCGACGACGGGGGTGGGGGGGGGGGCATGGATTATCTCTGGTGTTATTAATTACGCGACAGGTACCCAGATGGTAGCTTCCGGTTCACGTCGAAAACTAAACCACGCCGGCCCCGTATCACGGCGGGGCAGCCATGCGTCGTCATAAGATGTTAGGCGAGCCGCGACAGAAATTCCGGCCGGTATATATACATGGGAACTAGGGGAACGATATCGCATGGGGGATGGAAAGAATGGATGGGAATGGTGAACTGGCGGCTTGGCGAAGGGACGAGGGTGATGGGTGGCGGTAGGCGGGGGGTGCGACGAGGGGTTAATAGGGGATCTAGGGATGGGGGAGGAGAGGGTAGCTGACGGAAGGTAATAGGGGCCGAGGCTCTACCCGTGGCCGGTCAATTAAATCTCGTCGACGTCGCGTGCAGGAAGCGAGCGCAGCGTGCACCGGAGGCTTCCTTTCCGAATTCGAGTGGGTGGACCCTAACTCTCGAAATTTATTAGCCTGTGCGACCGACCGGCTAATTCCCGGCTAGGTAGTCCGAGCGTGCAACTATTACCCGCAGCGTACACCAACTGGCCGCAAGCAGGCTCGTCGAGAGGCAGGTGCGCGGACCGCCATGTCCAAACAAAACGCGGAACGATTTTTCGAATTTATGCCGACAGGATTATTGTGTATAGCGGCAGACCGCCGCGCCGCGCCGCCGCACAGTGGTCCAAATCGAGAAATTCAGTGACTTTTGGTCCGAAAATG
>CM052113.1:3572909-3583670 GCA_028454245.1 Halictus quadricinctus | reverse complement strand
TAGGAATCGTCTGAGGTGTCTGATCATGGCTGACCAATTCTACTTGCTGCATATACTATAGCACGCAAGTCCAACGGACCTTCAAACTCATTTTTCTCGATAACGAAGTGTTAAACCAAAAAAAATTACTCTTTCTTTTCGATTTATATTTTCATATAGATTCATATAGATAAGAAAATTTTTCTTAAAATTTCGAAGTACCTTAAATTTTTGAAGCACCTTATTTATCGAGGCAATGCTTTAACAGTAAACATTGCAAGCCGTTGTATAACAGAGAGCTAGTCATTATGATTTGGATATTTAAAAGGATTTTCGTGTATGTGGGTGGTAAAGTTTCAGATTAGGGACTACACTTTACTGTCTAGAACCGGGAGAAATTCGATTAGGATTTAAGGAGATTAGGCTATCGGCGGAAAACTAGTAGAGTAACGTTGTACGAGTAGTTGGACACCACTTAGAATTTGGGAATGTTATAGGTGCGCTATGATTTAGATGTCTTGTTCGCGAGATATGTTCAAGGAAGTTCTAAGGGTATAATTGGAAAGAAAAAAGGGTTATAAATCTGATTAGGCGTGTGACGTGATAATACAAAGCTGTGGATATGACATTGTGGCTCTTTTATTAGTCGATCCTTCGTGTGGGAGTGACGATGCGATTATGAGGTGGGTGGAGCGTAATCATTGCATTATGGCCGCCGGACCAAGGGGTAAACTTATCATCGAACTTCGTTTGTCGAAAATTAGATGCATTACGCTGCTGATACTCTACTGTAATTTACACACTCCACACAAACAGAAAGGAAATAGAATGCAAGTATGATAGTCTTTGGTCTTTAATATGTCTGTAAATAATATATGTCGAGTAGTTCATTTTCATTCTAGATAACAGGAAGACATTTAATAATATTCATAAATTGGTATCGTATTTAAAAAATATGTCAGGTCTCACGAACTAATTCAAATTTTAATGCACACGTCGAGGAAACGTGTCACGTACATCGCATGCAAAATATAATAATAATCTAATATAACAATATCTAAGTAAAGTGCAACTTCGAACGTAATCTCGCGTAAAGTGAATTTTACTCGCGACCAAAGGGCAGCTAATTACATGGTAAACAATTAAAAAATTAATTCGCAATTTATCGACGGTGTACAACTTCATCTAAAATAATCTGACAAGCAAAACCGCGAATAAAAACGACTAATAACCCGTACGGCCACACCCTGTACAAATTTGAGAAAAATGGGGTTATAGAGAGCTAACCTTTTCCACTGAAATGCCGAGCGTAATTTCTCATGAACTTTCTATGCCAGGCAAGTAATGATGCAGTCGTTGAAACCCATCGAAGAATGGAGCGTCTAATAGCAATTAATTATACGAATTTAACAAAGTTGGAAGCGTCTATGTTGACCACTATAAAGCACAGAGACATTATCGTCTGTGAATAAATTGCAGTGCAAAGGACCAAGAAGATTTGCACGGTTCTACGGTTACGTACAAGAAAGGAAGCAAATACTGCATGAATTAGATACACGCATACTTGGAAATACGCTGTATAGATCATGGAACATTTGAATAATGGAGCAGTCGGATAACGAATGCCTCAGTCGCAGAAATTCTACTGTGTCTGACTATATACAGAATGTTCTACTGTATCTGTAGATACAAAGACATTCCATTGTATCTGTCAATATAAAGACGTTCTACTGCATCGGTATATGTGCATGTGTGCAGACACTTTACTGTATCCCTATACTTAATTTAGTTAACCTTCCAACTGAGTGGCTTTTTAATAATAAATATTTAAACACGGGCAACGTATTAAAATTGGCCAGGATCAACGTAAGTATAGATATTATGACACAGTAAAATGAAAGAATTAATTGTTCAATTTAAAAGAAAATGAAAAGTAATTGACGGCTGATACGTAACTAATAGCGGTTGAAAGGTTAACATAAATATTAGGATATTTATGTAAATTTTGGTCAATTTTTGGTTCACGTCGTTGATGCTAAAAGGGACCACAAAATGGAGATAACAATCTCGTAACTTGAAAACGTGAATCATCAAAAGAAAAATTGGCAGAATACGGTGTCTACTCGATGTATGTCCAAAAAACGGGTCCGGCCGGGGACATGTATCGAACATCGTCGACAAATTCCGGAAGAGCTCGGTGTTCGAAACCGTCGAGCTAATGGTACAAGTAAACGACATGGTTGCCATTGGTGCATAGTTGATCCAAAGGCAGGGAAGATGTTTAGCTCGCAGTCAATCCGGAAACATCTCCGGAATCTGCGGTTAGGTGTTCGGAGAGACAGTTCGATGAACTCGGTTTTAACAATGTAGTTGCGAGAAAGGATTAGTCGTGGCAAGTTTGACGCGTCATCAAGCCGTGTGCATAGCCAGGCGCGCGCTGATGCTCCCGATGATACCGTAAGCTTGAATTCTCTGCATCGATTGCAGGCGGCGTCTGTCGACGTCGGCTTCGTGTCGGATACGTGCTTTTCGTATGCACTGTAGCCGCCGTAATCGATAACGCACGCCGGTCCCGCGACTCGGATTAAAATTCACCAATTATTACCGTGTAGGTGTACGCGGGTATCGATCCGCGTTCTATAATCTCATCAGACCCCGAAGTCTATCTGATAGGCGCGCACGGTGCTGTTATGTTACCGGCACAGTCACGATCCGAAGTTAGGCGAAACGGATCCTTTTAACGGGAACAAACCGCGCGATGAACGTTGCTGAACGGAAACGTTGGGAACCGGAGTGGGATGCCTAACGATCCTTGCGGTGGCTCGTTTATTACGCTGTTTTATTTGATCGCGAGTTATGCGCTCACTTAGGGGGATCCAGTTATACGCTTAATCGACCTGGCGATACAAAATGGAATATGTAAATACGGGAATAATAAATGATAATTTATGCTAAGCGATTTGAGGAAGCCCGCCGTGATGATGTTTGTTAAAATTGATCCACCGCTGATGATTAATTCGCGTTTTCACTGATCACCGGGATCTTTAACCACTCGCTGAGACACGAACAGCCACTTGCACAGACTGACGACCTTGTGTTGAAACATTTACATGAAAACCTTGCTTTTTATGGATTTTTATATTGCAAAGTACATTCAGCAACGCTGTGGTAATACCATTTGCCACGTGGATAAGGAATATAGTCTTCGTGTTTCGGATATGATTATTTGTTCACCCACTGTGAAGTTGAACGAACGTTATTGTCGAAGCAAAAGCGATGAACAAAGGTAACGCAATAATCGCCAAAACGAATGATCCCGACACAATTCTCAAATTATCGAAATTCATTAGCTACATTAATGTCTCGATCTACGATATATGTCGCGAAAAAGATTGTGCCATGTTTGGTATCATTTTAATCAGAAAAATGTCACAAACGTGCCAGTAATAGTTTCATACAGAACTAATGAGAAACTATACACAAGGTGTCCGAAAAATTTTGTACCTCCTTGAAATAGGTACATCGGCAGACAAAGCGTCTATACAGGGTGTCCCAAAAATGTACTTCCTTGAAAAGGGCGATCCCTAAGGTAATTTGAAATAACTTTTTCCTTCACGGAAAATATTCTCCACGACTTTGTGAAGGAGCTATTAACGAAAAATGCAGGGACCAATCAGAGCGCTGCTACAGCGGAATGGCCACGCCTAGGCGACAGGTCCCGCTGAGTGTGACGCTGCCATTGGCCTAGCAGGGCTCTGATAGGTCCTTGCTTTTTCGTTAATAATTCCTTAACAGGGTCGCGGAGAATATTTTCGTAAAGGAAAAAGTTACTTCGGATTACCTGAGGAATCGCCCTTTTCAAGGACAACAATTTTTCGGACACTCTGTGCAGATGTTTTGTCCGCTCGTCATCCGTTTCCATGTCTAACAGCTAGAGATCAGAGCGTAGGCATCTGTATGCGATATAAGCGACGTTTCGGTCCGGAAGTTTTCGTACGTCGAGACATAACGGTATTCGGTATCCAATCTCGGTAATGATCAGCCCCGACGACAGCGTCCGCGGCACAAAGACAAACCGAAGCCCTCGGGACAAGGTAATAATGTACGGTAACGTGTCTATGTTGCAGTGACCTCCGAAAACGGAAGCGAGGCTTCTACGGCCGCCTATTTGACGATGCTGATGCTGTGTATGCTGCAGCTGCTTCTGAGATAGTCGTGGCACGCCTGAGGTCACAGGAAAGGGAGCTCATGGGCGTCGCACGATAAACAGCGCACTAGTCAAAAGCCGGAGCAGGGGTGTAACTGGGCAGTACAAGGGTCAGCGGGGAGGTCTGCCGGCGCGAAAACTACTACTAATCTTGTTGCGAATCGGCATTGAGTATTACGTGTTTTTTAGCGTACACTAAAGAAAATCCCCGAAAGAAAAACGAAAAAAAGAAAACAGAAAAAAGGTTCAGTTAGTTCGTCACGGAAACAACCGAACACAAACCCGTCGCCTTGCGTCCTCGATCACGATGTCGCGTCGTCCGCCCAGGATCGGGACGCAGGATATCGGTTTATTGGCTATACGTATACACACTTACCACGCTCCAACAGCGTCTAAACGTTCGGGGCGTCGTTAATGAACACCGCGCGGACAGGTTTACGGTCCGTAATATGCGCGACCTGCTCCCGGTACAGAGGCAATTAGCCGCGTTTGATTGCTGTATCACAATGCTCAAGCGATTTCGCGTCTGGTAAGTAAAACGAACAAACGGCTGGTCGTTCGAGAACGGGAGGAACGGACACCGGAGTCGGACCCCACGCATGCCTACCGCCTCCGCGGGTACGTACGCATCGTGATGAAACGAGAAGAAGATCCCTGGCTGACGTGTGATGACGTATTGGATCAGAGTGGAAGGGGCACGACTCGTTTCTCAATCATTTTCGGCTAGCGAGCCGAAATATTGGCTAAAACGGTCACACATACTGTGTAGCGTGTGACGTCAAAGCCTAAAAATTGGGACTACGGCAGCTTGTGAGGTGGGGATAGACGGACCTAACGGTAAGACCGACCTCTTGCACCTGTGACGTCACGGGGCTCTTCTCATTTCACCACGATACGTACTGTACGCGCCTCGCAAGAAGTCCCGTGAAAGGAATGCGGGGCTGATTGGTCAGAGTGGAAGGCCTCTAGCTGCTCTATTGGCTAAAGCCGTTGCACATACTATGTATCGTGTGACGTCAGAGCCTAAGCGTTAGACTACTGGAGCGTCAACGGTGGGGATAGGCGGAGCTAGCGAGGAACTTCTTGCGAGGTGCAAACAGTACTGTGCGTGCCGCACGAGAAGTCTCGACTGGAAGGGACACGCCTCTAGCTGCTCTATTGGCTGAAGCGGTTGCACATACTATGTAGCGTGTGACGTCAGAGCCTAAGCGTTGGACTACTGGAGCGTCAACAGTGGGGATAGAGCGAGTGCCGGCGCGCGAGACTTCTTGCGAGGCTCGAACAGTACCCCAGCCTCCGCAGATCATCGATCCCCATTGCGTGTAGACCCCGTGTGGATCTGTGCGCTGGAATTGTTGGCGAACAACTTCGAAAAGACGCGACCAGCGACTCATCGACAGATCGGGACGCAAGGTCCCGAAACGATCGGGGAACGTGTTCCGCAACTTCGGCCAGCGTCCTTCTTGATGTCCTGGCGACGTGCAGGGGTCTGTCGGACGTCTCGGATGTCCCGCCACCGTTCCAGGCGAAGATGCGTGTCACGGCGCGCTCTATATCCGTTCGGCCATTGTTCGCGAGCCAGGCCGAGACGACCGCGGATCGATTCCACGCGATTTTGATGCGTAGCAGCTAGTCAAGAGACGCGCGCCGGATTTCGAACTTCTCTTTGCCCTCGTCTTGTGCCCCACGTAGTCGAGGAGGTATTGCCTATTGCTTCGTTGCAACGACGCTTCACCGGAACGAGTACAGCGAGCAACTCTGATACTTGGACACCATGGAATTTTTACTTTGCCGCTGGTCCTGTCACCGAGACACCGGTCATGCCAAAGGCTAAACTTCCTAAAACCGGTCGAACCCGATTGGGCTGCAATTTAGCCAATAGCTCCATTTTGCGTGAAAACAACGTTTGCCAGAAAGATCTTTGACGACTCGAAAGTTGAAGCTCAGAATTTTGAAAAGAATGTCTTACCATTTTACTGTCACTCCCTGTCATTTTGAAAAGTTTTAAGCTTCAATTTGGTTCAATTTCTGCATAGAGCTTTGTGCCACATAGAAACAATGTTTGCTAAAACGATTTTTGATTATTCGGGTTAGGATCCAAAATTTAGTAAAGAATGTGTTATTACTGTAATGTCAGTCCCTACCTTACCGACAGTTCTAAAACTGTAAATTCTCTCACCTGAGGGACAGACACGAGTTGTTTGTTTGGAAAAGAATTTTTCCGCCAAGAATCCTTCCCGCGAACAATTTTTTTAAATGCAAAATAAAGCTATTTGCAAAATCCCAGCTGAATCCGGTCCGGCCGGTTTTTGGAGGTTTTACTCGAACAAAATTGCAATGTGACGAGGTAAAAATTTCGTCACGTGTTCGAATATGAAAGTTACTCACTGCAGCTACTCGCGGGAGACAAGAGAACGCGTGCTTTTACTCGTCAGTCACGACGCGAATAATTCGCAACGCATTCCTTTCCCCGGCGACCTGTAATTACCGATAGCAGTTTGATAAGACACGGTTAGGTTTAATTCAGTTCGACGAGCGGTTCTACTTAAGTTCTCATTGCCCGACTCACGCCACGCGGCGATTCGTGTGTCTATTGTAATAATTTTCTAATGGTCGGGCTTCGCGATTTTCTGTGTAAGCGAGTTCGGCCGAGACGAACTCCGTTGCAATATTTTGCGTAGCTTAAGGATCGCGTGTGTACAGCGACTACTGTTAATGTTTGGACACTCGTTCAAAGAGATCTACTTTTTTAACCACTTAGATTCGTAGCTTTATTCTTCAACGGGATCGCAAAGATTTTTAAAGAATTTTATTGATCGTACTAGACTGCGGATTTCATGCGTTCATGGCAAAAATTTTTAGATGACACGCAACCTTAACACGTTGTATGCCATCCGTGACTATTGAACTGCTTAAAAACGATTAATGCCACTGAATATCAATTTGTTGGAATTAAGTAGACTATAATGTAAAGTGAATTTAAAAATATCGCTGTACAGGGCTTTCTCGATATATGTCCACAACACGGGTCTAGCCACTGACATAAATCGGCCAGGAGATATTCCTTGATCCACGCGACCTCAAACTCCTCGGCGAAAGAGGTCACGGAGTATACCCTGTGGTAGTGGGGAGAGTTCTGGGACTTTTATCGCCTAGATATTTGGGACATATATCGAGTGAAGACTGTGTTGCTCTCGACTTATTAAAATTTAGTAAAGAAGGAAAATTGGTCATAATTGGCTCCTGTTTCTGGGACTTGATGCAGAAAATCTTTATTTCATAAATATCTGCAGTCTATTGATCACACTTCAATTTTTTTGTTTCTCTCCTTTATTTTTTTTCTTTGAATTAAAATATTGTCGAATATCAGAAAAGTACGAATGTTTCTCAGCTTTCATGGAAATTTTATAATACTCGTTATGAGAGGTTAGGATTGGATCAAACGACTCGAGTATTTTGGAGAATTTGGGAAGACTCGTTTTGTAAAAATAACAATTGGTCGAAGTCACGAAAGAAATACTATCTAGGCCTTATTGGATGTAGAAAAAAGCGAGACATCGAATATGATGATACTGCCTAAAAATCAATAATAAACCTTTAAGGAAACTGCCATTTACACTATCTTTAATTATTTATAGTACGTAGCGGCGTTGATCGATTTCGGTGAAATTTTCGAAACGCACTTTTTGAAATTTCGATACACAGCCAGATAAAAGAAAAGTTGTAGAATTGACCAAGAACACTTCTCTCACACCTCATCCACTAATCCGATCCTACATTCTCGATAATATCCAAGTCATCTAGTTCAACTTTAGAAAAGTTATTCTCTTTTTAGGAATGTCCGAATATTACTGGGAGTCACTGTATGTGTCTACGGTGCCTCACACTCAAAATTATCTGTCCTGTTTTTTATCGTTTTCGAGGGTGAAAAATGCAATATTACGTATGTACAGTTAGTTTTCTTTGTCGATGAGGGACTTAACGTACTGTATCTATAACAACGTATGACTAAAGCAACTTTGTTTACGGTAAATTCCATACAACTATTTTACTATTAACAAAGTTTCCGTGCAATCATTGACGTCGTTGTTTACTCTAGTACAAGAAATTTGTTGACGTTCTAGCTGTGTATTTAAAGTTAAAAAATTAGTACTATTTACCAGGTTCAATTGCAGAAATAATTTTAGAGATTGTAATTTACTACATGAATTTTTAGTAGATATATATTAACTTAATGTGTATATATTTTTTAGTGCAATTCATTTTAGTTACACTGCATAATTTGAAAAAATTTAAGTGATAGAATGATCGTGAAATAAAAATTCGTATTTTGAGAATTCGTGAACAGGAAAATACAGGTTTAGGAGAACGTTGGCAATCCTAAATTTAGATAATAAACGTAAACTCTAATGTTAAACGTAATTATCGTCTACATGTGATATCTAACAATATACATATACTATCAAAAATTGGGAAGTGCGAGAAAGTCGTAGCGAACGAAGAAAGTAGCAGATAATTTACAGTGTGAGTAACTGTACATACATATTTTCTCTTAATCGTTCCTCGTTACCTAATCGTTTGTTGACTGCACGTGTATAATTATTTAGAATATAATAACTACCATAAATCTAAACGATAACACTTCGAGCACCGTTGAATCGACTCATCCGTTCGATTCGATAACCGACGAACCACGCGACTAAATTCTCAAACCACATGTTCAATCGGTTACTCAACGAAAAAAAAAATCCCAAGATCATCATCGGCGTCGTTAAACGAGCTTGTTCGATCATCGCGGACAATTTTCTTTGATGACGACCGTGACGGAAATAATAACGAATAGTAACCTTACATAAATAGCTGCCACGAAGTTAGGAATAAGCATAGCGGCTCGGAACAAAAAAAAAAAGAAAAATCAAAAGAATAAACCGTGATTTTTCGTTTTAGCGTATTAACGTTGCAAACAATCGCCAGCGCAACGCAACGTCTCGAATCGTTGCATAAAATGCAACAGAAGGAGAGCGGCGGTTGAGAAGTATGTTCACCGAGACGAGACGGTATTTTCTTATAGTATACTTCTCCGGATGTGTTTTCTTGAATATTTTCCTTCTCGCCGGCGTATGAATTGTGTCAACAATCAGGGTGTCTCTCTCCCTCTCTCTCCCCCTCTCTCTCTCTTCCCCTCCCACGACGTCTATCTCCCGCGCGCTCAAACATTTTACAGAATACGAAAGTTTACAGTTAACACACGTGTTCGAGGATAAGGGAGAGATCGATACTCGGATAAAACGAACAACGAAGAAGACTCGGGGCTGCGAGACCAGAGGCTACACCCCTGGACAAAATGATACCGCATGATACCTTTAATAGGTATACATAAATCCACGGTGGAAGTAGTATTAACACAGTGCCGAATATCAACCCCAAAAGATTCTTACAAAATCAGAGAATTAAGAAACCAAAACTAGATGCTGTCTGAACCCTTTATCTTATAATAAAAATGAATTTTTAAACCCAGTCAAAAATCACTGTCACTCTGCTGTGTTGGGAACTAGAGAAAACAAAGTACAGTCTTTTCTCGATATACGTCGCAAATGAATGGATGATAAAGGTCACAAATATCTCCTGTACGATGTATGTCGTTGGCAAGACCCGTGTTTTAGACATACATGGAGTAAACGCTGTACCTTCGAGAATATGTTTTGGAAAATTGATAAATAAATCGGTGAGTTTGTCCAGGAGTGTACCTACAAGGGTTTTCCGTTCCGCCTCCACCCCGAAGCCTCGGATCTTCTCTTATTAAAGGGAACTACTGTAAAACCGCCGAAGAATATCGTGCGTCAATAAACCAGCCACGTGCCCCGTGTTTCTTGGGCCGGGGGAGAGAAACAGTTCGTATTATTCCGTTCGTGAACGTCGGAGGGGAGGGGGCGAATGGGGTTGAAACGGAGCCGAGGCGGGGAGGGGCTCGTTTTTCCTCTCGGCGCACAGAGAACCGGACGATACTTGGGAAACTTGCTGCCATTTACCCGAAGCGCCCGACGTAAAAGGGAAACTGGTACACTTCGCAGCGGGTTTTATTCTCCGAGCAGGTACGCCGGCGATGGCTATACACAAACGCCGCCGAACCCGTGTCGAACATGATGAATTGACGTCGAGAGCACGCAAATCCTCGGCTTCATGCGAATCGAGAAACACCGGCCGATAAAGCACCAGCGAGATCGACGCCCCCCGGTGCATTAATGTCCTCGAGGGGAAATGCGGTTCTCCTTTTACACGAACACACATTTTTGTACGATTTTTGCGAGTCATCCACACATACACACGAACACGCGCACTGTGCCGGACGATACTTCGAGACCGCGGATCATCGCGCAATACACTAGAATGATCGATTATCCGAACCAATTAGGGGCGCAAACTCATCCGGATAAACGATTTTCCGAGTAGTGGAAGAATGACATTTTCGAGCATGTCATAAAGCAACTAGAAATTATTCTCTCTAACTATCAGAAAAACTAGTTCAAAATTAAGATTACGTTTTCAAGCCCAAAATGTGAATTTAGTAATTCCGT
>CM052113.1:3555059-3568243 GCA_028454245.1 Halictus quadricinctus | reverse complement strand
CTTATTATTAACCCAATAACAGAACTACTTTATTTTTCATTATTTTTTTATGGGACTTTCACCAACATATTCGTGCCAAAAAAAAAACATAAATCTGGATTGCGGACTGAATAAAGTTACAGTTACGATGTTATTCGTGGAAGGAAAATAACAAATTAGCTAAAATAATTCATGTCGAATGGTTACTGTTCACTTTATTCCTAAACAAAACGTATCGATTGGATAGCCTACACGGAAATTAAAATGGCCGCACCAGGTCCATGAAATCGAATAATTTGAGCATATTAAGAAAGTTTCGATCGCGCACGGAGTAAATGATTAGTACATTCTGCGGTGAAGCTGCGCGTAACGCGCCTCGTTACTTATGTAAAGTATAGTGAGGATTATTAGGTCACGATAGACTGGCTGTGTATGCTACATAGAATATAACCTGTGTTGTATGTTGTCTAAACTTGCATTAGAGGCATCTCGGATACAAATATTGACTATGTTCGAATTACACTCCGGTTGGCAGTCTATGATGTTATGGATTATGTCTCTGTTGGCAAGTCAAGCGTTGCACGTGTAATACTTCATCTTCCTCTTCGTTATCTATGTCCTGTCATTATTAAATAAATGCCATTTACGACGAGTTTTCAAGAATGACTTAAAAATTGCCGAACGGAGAAAAGAACAGCGAAGCTCTAGAGACCTCTATTTTCATTTTCATTATTTTTTTATCTCGCATTATGTTTACACTCCCCGGGCAACTGAGGCTCCCGAGCTTCTTGGCCCCCCACGGATTATACCTTGCGGTAGTGGGGATAGTTCTGATCCTTTTATCTGCTAGGCATCTGGGACATATATAGAGTAAACACTGTAGAATGTATACAAGTCACATTTTGTCCCAGGTAGATGCGGTTACTGTTAAAAGAACATGGACGTGTGAATATTTCCACACGTGGATGAATATAGTGTACGCTCGAGCCGTTTAAACAATAGTCAAAAGGAGTATTTGTGCATAAAAAAAATATTGGGAAACTGACATGACACTTTTCCGTGTGAAACTCCATTTCGGGACAAGTCGATGCGAAAAAACTTGTGCACGCGTGTTTCGGCGGGAAAACACCGAGACGAGTTTTTCTCGAATGCGAGAGAAATTACGAACAAATTTCATTCGAAATTCTGCACTCATTTTTTCACGTTGCTTCCCCCCCCCCCCCCTTTCAAGTTGTACCAGTTCGGGAACACTCTGTATATACTCCGTGAAAGCTCTTTTCTGTTCGGGATCAGTTTTCCAATAGTTCAGCGTGTTCTTCCGTGTAGAGTCGACAAATATTTCCGGTAAGAATGCAATATATTCGAATGCGCGCGCGCGGGGGCAACAAGCTTCCAGAAAATATCAAACGGATCGGAGATATTTAAACAAAATCCGACGCGAACGAGCTGAACACCAGGAACGTTTATCCTCTGTATGTTTTTAATCATCGAATGACGAAGAAACAACAAATTCGAATCTGTGAATCTTTCACAACATTACCCTCTTTCGCAATGTTTTGAAAATGTTTAAAATAAACGTTACAGGATTCAAAGCAATTAATAATACTTTCAATTGCGTTGAATCGACAAATAATAAATAATAATAAATGTAGATACAAAAACTAATTTGCTACTAATAGACAATTCGTGTGAGAATAAAAGAAAAAAAGGAATTCCTGAAGAAATAAAATATGAAATTAAATTACAATATATTGTTTGAATGAAACACGGTAAACATACAAAAAAAAAAGTATAGCAAGTGAGACTGCGGAAAACCCTTCGATTCGAATTTGATCAATTATATCGATATTTCCGTTAACAAGTTATATTTTTCGAGGAACGTTTCGAACGCAAATATTTGCACGATAACGAGTTCGATGAAATAAAATATGTTCGTCGACAGCAAACAATTGCGGAAAAATATCTACTGAAATTTGAAATCACGCAACGTCTTCGATAATTCGCTCGAATATATTTGCGCGTTAAATGTCGTTCGTCAAGTTGCTTATTCGTGTCACCAGACGCGAAGCATTCGCGCAAAATGGCGTTCGATGAAAATACTGCGGAGGGGCATTTGAACGTCGTCGACATAAAGTAAATTTAAAAAAGAGTTTCCGTCGTTCACAATATTTGCCTCTTCGAGCAGAATAACTTTTTCCGTTGGACGCTTTTTCCGACCGCCCAAATCAATTTTCACTGATAACATCGGGAACTCCTTCTCCCCGTGTACACACGCTCTGCATGCACACGTACGTGTACAACCTATACACGTACGTATTTATATATACGCGTACACCGGCGAAGTAATTGCACGATATACGAGGGAGAATGTGGAAGTTATCGCAGTATGAAAGTTTGAGGAGCCGCTCTATAAAAGTTAAGGAGGTTAAGCAAAGAAGAGAACTTTTCCTCTTGAAAAATCTTTCCGGGTGCGCCATTCTATCTGTGTATATTAGTCTGGGTGTCTTCTTTCGGGGAGAATTTGTTTCTCATAATTTTTAAAGTCTAGCTTCACCTGAATAATTATCCGCTTATTTTCTCTCCGCATTTCTGTCGCGGTATTCTACCGTTCTTTTTTTCTATTTCGTTTCTACCGACTTTTCTCGGTTTTTCTTTTTGTAAATGGTGATATACAGGATTTAAATTAAATTAGAAACCGGCAAAAATGTTGATTAATTCCTGGCAATGCATTACCTGTAATCCCCCGGGATGACAACACCGGATCTCATTATCCAGCCAGGCCAAATATGATACTCTGCTTATACTATTCTGGACGTAGCATACGCTAAGATCCACGCGATTGTCATCTGTTCTCAAATTTCTTTCTATACACTGTTTCAGGATGCGTTTATTAACATACACAGTCACTCACAGTGGAAATCCTACACTGTTACAATTTGTATAACTTTAAATCTTGAATTTAAAAATATTGTGTTAAGAATGATGTCCTCGAACATTATTTCGGATTTTGGAACACTGAGGCGTCGTTAAAGCGTAGGAGAAAAATTCTTTTCTGAAACTTGAAGAATTGACTGGCCAGTTTTTCAGTTTCCGGGATGTGGGCGGGTCAAGATGAATCATTGATAAGGGTTGCTTATCGCGTGGCACACTCGGCTCGCAAGTTGCGCGCTTAGGTTGCTCGACGATTAAAGGGCTCCTATGTCAGTTTTGCCTCCTGGAGCCAAGCAACCCCTTCGGAATTATCCGAGACGACAGAGATAGTTGCGGCGGGAAAGGTTACGGCGATGCGGCGTTTGTATACTAACACTTTTACGCTATTAATTTCGCAGCGTAACTACGTCTTCGATAACGACACGTGGATTATGGGTTATCACTTACCGCCACGTTGTTCAGGGTGAATGAGAGATGAGCCGGTGGCGTCGAGGGCGGCAAGCTACAATTTGCCCTCAAAGTGTCTCCCTGGTCGTAACGTTCACGTTCCGATACGATGGTTGGCGTACCCCCGGGTAGATCTGCAACAATATCATTCCATGAACGTGTCTCTTATGCTCGTCGACGGCGAATCAGTTGCTCGGTACACCCTCGTAAACGACACCGAAACTACCCTGTTTACTTGCATTGTCGCTCATTTCGGCTAAACTTCAGCTTAGGGGACCACAAATTTCGGACTTTCCAAAATATAATCCTGTAGATCTTGACGAGAAAATGCCAAAGCTCCAAGTTTTAATTTCAGGAATTCCCTGGTTCAAAAGTGATACGTGTGTAAACTTGAGCAATTTTTGGTCAATTTTTGTTGGTACGAGGGCTACTTTCACCCCCATAGATATGGATCACTGCAAATAAAAAAAAATACACCAATGTGCTGCTTTCCTGTTTTCAATTCTTTCCAAAAAGAAATTGTTCTCTTCTCTATTTAATTCGTACAATCATTATAATTTCTATGGGGGGTGCTGTTGGTCTAATTTTAAACTTTAAACTTTCGTAAAACAAAATGATGAAATTCATCCATGTTATGTACGTTTGTGGAAAATAATAGTATTATTATACAGTAGGATTGCACATGTTTCTAACTTCAATATTCAGTTATTATATTAATTTGAACAGTTCGTTGCAGCGTTTCAGCAAATCTTGGATTACGTAGAGTATGAAGCCGGACATATTAAATTAGGGTGTATGATAACGCAAGGACCGATAACGGCTATTGCGAAGAACAATGAATTTGTGGACCAGGATTAATGTTCTTTCATCTAATAATTGTCGTTGCTTGTACAAGCACGGCCAACGATAATGGCTGCATTATGTACAGAATTGTGTGTGCCGAAACGCTTCGAATAAAGCTGAGTCCATAACGGAACGGTAACTACATAGATATTTGTTTCTACTTACATAGTAAAGCATATTCGTATGTAACTTGAATATTGCTTCCCTTACACAAGACTGGTCTACAAAGCGCTATACCACGAGGTTAGTTTAACAGCAATAGTTTCTTCTCGAGTTTGATAAGCCCTATTTCAACGAATAATCGTGTAACAAATCCGGGATCATTTCGATCTGGATCAAACTCTTGCTACAAACTATTAGAACAAAATTATTGGAAGAAAAGTGAATGCATAAAAATCCAAATGATAATTGTAAGGAATCAGCGGTTTAAACTTCGAAGAAGAAATTTTTTAATTAAGTTTCTTTCTTCTCTTTTCAATTCTTTTACTTGTTTATAAAAGACTAAATGTGATTCCCTTTTAAGTGGTTTAATGACTTTCGGGGCACCCTGCGTATTAGATTCATTTTCGAAAGTTCTTTCAATTATTGTCATTCTACGGTATCAAGAATAACAATTAAGGTCCCTACCGTTGACAATGAGTTGCACCGACCGGACATCAGCTTCGGAAAAGATGAAAAGATTAGTGATCCAATTAGTGACGCAATTGAAGCAGCGCTCAAGAGAACCAGCCGTTTCAGTAGAGAGTCGGATGCGGTACGAATAGAATCGACGTCGTCGTTTCTATTATAACTCTACTGCGTGCACGATATCTGTCGTTAAAATTTTGCAACAATACTCTGACCCAGTTTATACCATTATTCCGATTGTCCCGTAAGATTTGTCGACCGTAGTCGAAAGTCCAATATACGTAATGGAAAGTCGAATAGCACGCGGTTCAACTAAGTAAGCGGTCTCGTTTGTTTCAGATCAATCGATCTAATATTCTCCTCGCCTTTCGTTTCGTTCCGAATACAGGGTGTCCCGAAAGAAATCTACACACAGTTTGGACGATTATAACTTCAGTTTTCAGTCATAATTAACCCTTAATGGAACATGACACTTATACTTTCTTAGTCCGGTATATTAAATCGCGTATATGGCGGGAAAAATCAAATTAATTAATAATATAAATATTTTCCTTTCTATACTTGATATAAAAATGTTGATTACACAGTTTCTCTTCGCATGAAAAATAGTTTCGACCTGACGGGAAGTAAACTCGAAATACTTCCGGACCGTTAAGAGTTAATATTTAAATTGCAATGGGACCTACTAAAGTAAGAAAGGAATTTCTACTCGGCAAATTTGAATTTCGTAGGAAGATGGGATAAATAAATATTGTCTAGGTGCAACGTTTTGTGACTCGGCTCGAACGTTGTGTAATCGACGCTTTCAGGCAAACTGAAAACCGTGATACGCGGCGAACGGTTCGAATTACTAATTATGACGCGGTGGATTACTCGTCACCGAATCGAACACACAAAGTTCGATCGAGTAATTTTCGAGCAGCCTGCGCAGAGATTAGAGGGAGGATCAGCCAAAGAGCCATGGCAGATATGACATGCTCGCAATGTCCAATTCCTCGAAAATGTCATCGTAGTCACGACACGGAACCAGGTAAACGGGAACCAGTTCCAATTAATTTGCGAATATCGAATATCATGGCATTAACACGGTTCATTTTCCGTCCGGTAATTGGCATTCCGTGATTCACGCGTTACTTCGGCGTGCCGGGCTGACGAGTGTTAAAATTAGAAACGCTGTTATCAGTTTTAATTTTGCAATTGAACGGCTACGACGCACAGAGATTCCCAGGCTGCTCCTCTCTCTCTCTCTCTCTCTCTCTCCCTCTCTTTTTCTTATCTGACGCGAACGCGAGTCCCGAAAACTGGAACCGATTACCGCCAGCCGAGGGAAATAACCATTTTATCCTCCCGTCCACTCGGTGATAAACCGATGATTCCCAAAACGATAGAACGACTAATCGAATTTCAGTTATGTTATCGTCTTCCGTTCATGAATGGTGCAATCAACGTGATTGCACTAATGTCCCTATACGTCCGCCAGCGTTTTCTGTACACCATTTCAGTGAATTCTCGATGTATGTCAGCAACACCTTCGTGTCGTTTATAGTCTAGGAGACACTATTCTATGACGTAGAAAAGTCGTTTGTCCCATCTGAATCTGTGTCCCGTCAATTATGGGACTGACTGTACACACTGAGAATTTCAACGAAATTGGTTATTGTTGCTATGAGCCACAAACGATTAAAACCGGTCACATTTTGTGATAAGAAATAATGAAATATCATAAAATTTTATGAAATTATATATGATATACACAACACATGACATATATACATATTACGTGTTGTATACGTCATATTTTATGTTATATAAATTATACACATATAACATGTGACATTGTATAAGACATATGGCATACATATATGACATGTATCGTTCAATATACCGTCATATATCGTCCAGGAGACATAACCGAGCCTTCTGTTGACACTCGATGTATATCTCGCGGTAGTGGGGATAATTCGGCGACGTTTATCGTCCAGGCCTTGGCGACATATATAGAGAAATCACCGTGTAGGAATTCTGTCGGCCGAAATCCTATACCCTGTTCTTGAATCTAGCGACGAATGATCGTGTTTCTCATCGTTCGAGTTTTTCTACGAATTTGTGAATTTTTAGTTACTCGGCAAAAGTCGTTCCGTTCCGATTGGACGCTCGGTAGGGAAACGCGATGGCCGTAGACGGTCCATTTCCATGGATTCCAAGGAAAATCGTTAGCCTCTATTTACAGGGGAGAATTACGTTCTCGAATCGACAGTGTCCAATTACTCTATTCAAGCTAATGGAACTGGGCATCGTGGATGTTGACCAACTTCTCGCTGAAACAAACGAAGGTCCGACGTGGCGTGGTCATATACGCGTGCTCGTTTTACAAAACTGATTAAACTTCTGAGCGTTCCGCATTTTACTTTCGATGACGCGCGTCTCCGGTTCGTTACAGTGTTCGTCGTGTATTGATTTGTTTTTATATATATATATTTTTTTTCGTTGTTCTCCCCACTTGTTAGGAGCGCGTTCATAAAAATACGAATATTAACACTCGAAAAACATCGACGAGTGAACGAAAAAAAAAAAAAATGCACTGTCGTGATTGCGATTCTAACGGGGAAATATAAAAGGATGTATCGATGGCAAAGTAAAATAAACAAAAGAGCGCGCGACTTTATCGCGGTGAAATATACGGCGATTGTGTATAAAAAATGCGCGAGCATAGCGAGACACGCGTATTTTATGCAAGTCGACGCGGAAGAAATTTGACCTAAATTTTTAGGGCACGTAATAGAGTGTGACAGACTAATGTAAAGTAAGGATATATGCTGTCATGGGAGCGCTTATCTTAATATGAATTTACAAAGCAGCCGTCCGTGCATGTGGATTTACTTTCTGGGAAATTTAATACGTCGGACACGCTTCTACAATGCGAAAGTGTTTTCACATTTATTCGGGTTGCCTCGTCACATCGTTTAACAATTATTGCTGCACCCATTATATCGCCCCTTCGACAGATACACGTTGATTAAAAATTAAAAACTGGGTAATTATAGCGAACCTTCTTTACTGTTCATAAATTCACACATTTTTATACGGCCTTTCGCAAAGAGTGAAATATACAGGGTGATTCGGCAAAGTGTGTCGCTTAGGTTACACGCGAACAATTTGGTACAGTGTTTACTCGATATATGTCCAGAACACGGGTCTTCCCAGGGACATATATCGGCGAGAAGATACTATTCTTTGATACACTGCAGAACGTAGAAAAAGACAGCGAAGCTTCTTGGCAGTGGGGACAGTTCTGGAACTTTTATCGGCTAGATATTTGCGACATATATCGAGTAAAGACGTGCATTACAACGACAGTGATACCATACCAATCTCTGTACAACCAATTATTGAACGACCGTGATACGGTTAACCACTTTATCGTAAAATAAGTTAACATAAGTCGTACAAGCTCTACTTTGTTGTCGACTTTCCGACCCAGCCTCGATAAATTATTAAACGAATACTAAACTCCAATGATCCTATAAATTTTCCACTTCATGCAAAATATTTACCTTTTGTGCTACCCGCAGTGGACTACGTTAACATTATCGAGAAAAGTTTGACCGTCGTCGATCCCTGATAATTAATGACTATTTTAAACGACACTGATTTTAGCAAACTTGCAAAGGGTGTAGAAGGAGGTCAAAAGTGCCCCCGAACCAAAATGAATTCGCCATTCGATAACTTATCCGAAGGAAATACTTTGTTCCAATTTTCAACCCTGTATGTCGACATGGGGGGTAGTAATGGGGTGAGAATGAAAATCAGGTTTTTCCGTCATTTCTCTTACCCTCTTCAATTGAAAATTCCGAAAAAAATCAGGCATACTTCAGCTACTAGAATGCATATCTGTGAATTTTTTCAGAATTTTTAGCTTCGAAACCGAATTTTAAAAAATAAAGAAAGTTTTAAAATGCCGACTTCTTGTAGACCTTGTGAGACACTAAGCTTTATTTACTTAATAAATAATATATTAGACCTTGAAGCAAGCGGGTATCAAAGGGATCCTAATAAACCGAGACACCCGATGCAGCGTTGCATCTGCATATCAGCACAATGCCAGAACCGAACGATTAATTTTCCCGATGTAAAAATCCGGACAAATCCATTCGAATCGGCTAAACACCGTGATAAATTTTTCGAAATGGCTGCGAGGCCGTGCGCAGTGGCGCTCATTTCTTTCGTTCGGATTGCAGGTGCGCCCTCGTCGACGAAAAACAACGCCGATTCGCACAGGCTCGTTTCCACTTAGCGTAGCGGCCGAGTTTTTTTTCGGTCCGCAACATTATCGCTTTGTCGCGGGAACGAGCAGAAACCACGCGACGCACGTTCGTCCGCACGTTCCAGCTAATTTGCGTCACTTTCAAAGTGTTTTATTCGGACGAATTGGTCCGGTTCCCGTGGAATATTGTTCGATACGCGAACGACCCATGAATCCCGCGGTTTTAAATGGCCTATGGCTGACAGGGATTTCGACGGGCATCCTGTATCATTCGATCATCAATCTTGCAGTTCGCTTATCGGGGCTCGGTTTCAAAATTGCTTTGACGTCCACGCGTATCTCTCTGGCCAAGAACACAGGCCAGCTGCACCGGAAATGATCAAAAAGCACGGGAGAAAACCTGGACGGGATCGAGATCCAATCACTTCGATTTTCTGCGTTACCAGACAAATTTGCACATTTTTTTCCCGGATTTCAGCAATCGTTTTTTCTTTTTGGGAAGCGCGGAAATCAATTCCACCTGATCTTCGGGCAGAATGAAAATTTCAATTGTGATTTTAAGTGGACCGTGCATTTTTGTGCAAAATAAAAATTTGTCTGAATTAATTGAAAAATCTTAAAGAATTAATTGAATACATCTTTTATTAGGTAATACCTAATATTGGAAATACCTTATTGAGTGTCTCAGTGAAATTGTGAGATTGCAACTAGCTCGTACATGACCCTTGAATAAAAATTTTCGATTGAGTTCACACGATATAAGTGAGAAATGTGGAGAACTAGGTTATAAAAATTCGGTATGACCAAGAAATCCCCGATTGAATAATTACAGTGCGAACGATTATTTCGAAAAGTCGATGTAATTAAACGGGATGGCGGACACGTGTTTTTGTTGCATCCTACAGACACGTATTTGCACGCTTTCGAGCCAATTTCGATCTTGTTGCTTCAGCGACGCTGAACGCTACACTGGCCGGATAATGAGATCACGTGAAAAACCAGCTCATTAACGACTTTTTTAATCCCCCTCGAATCTGATTAAACAGTTGTCGATTAGTGTATCTGCATAAATATCCGATAACCCGGACTGAATTCCGGTGATATCGATCGGTCACTCAACTTTGCTACGTTCATTACTGATAAGCTATCGAGCATTAATTACGGCGGCTGTTTAATTGCGGCGTGTTATTTTATTTTATTTTTTTTGTGTGTTTATTGATGTCGACGAAGCGAGAAAAATAGAGGGAGAGGATGGGAAAAGTGTCTCGTTTGTGGAACAATCCTCTGCGAGCAATTATGGGGATATAGTTTATCCATTAGGAAGTCATTGCCCAGCGATCATGTTGTTTGTAACTGGCCGATGCGAAATTGCGATTGCGTATGCACGAGAAAAGAAGATTTGGCACTGGATTCGAGAGTTACTTTATACGCTACTGGTTTTATTATGTACACGGTGTCCCGTTTGGGCTTGGAAACTACAAATACATTATTTTCTTTTTTCTTAATTTTTGGAATCGAAAAATTTCATTTCGATGTCCTGTAATTCTCTTAATCTTTCTACTGTTTTAAACTGCTACTCATTTTTCTCATAAATACTCCATAATTATTCTCCATAATTAAACAAAATTTTGAATAAAAGGGTATAGCCGGATCCTCCCAAACCTAATTTGTATTCATTCGACAGGACCCCTAACTGTAACCCTCTGTGGCAAGTTTCAAATTGGTACCCTTACCACAAGGGTAGTTATAGGGTCAGAATGATATGATGAATTATGCTCTATTTCTTCTGATCTGCTCAATGAAAAATTACGAAAAAATTTATGAACATTCTACATTGTAGCACACACGACTGTGAATTTTTTCCGAATTTTTCACCGCAAACTCGATTTTTAAGAAATTCGAAACACTGATCTAACCTGGGACATATATCACCTAGGAGATACTATTCTTTGTTCATGACCACTGTGAAGGTATACCCCGCGTCAGTGGGGATAATATTGGGGCTTTTATCAGGTAGACATTTGGGACATATATAAAGTAAATACTGTATAATTTTGACATCTCCTGTGACTATGACTGAAACGTTTAGTTCTATTGTATTATTGATAATTAGGATACTGTGCGTGCTGTTCTGTCTCCATCTATACAATACAATACTTGGGATTAGCAATGCACGAAGGCTGAGGATCGTAATTCCGCGATCGTTTCTCTAGTTAGCAGTTTGCTTCAGGCTTCGTATGCATATCGACAACGTTCTGTAGTACCGCCGCATCGGCTAGATCGATACAAAGGCCTAGCCACTGCTAATTAGTCTCGTAATATGCTTGCGTTGACACTGTGATTATAAAGAGCTTGACAAAGCACGATTGCAAGTAGAGAGTATTGCGTGCCAATAATTATCCAACGAACGAATTTCATTAAAGTATCAAAATTGGTGAAATCAACTCTTTTAATACCTAGCACTTGTTTAACAACCTGAAAATGTTATTCTCATTATTTTTACGTGTGCAGAATATTATAAAATAAATGCCACGGTAAGAGAAAACGTTTATATAGAATAATATAGAAATATCTACATGTATCTACTAACTAATTAATATTTAATTAGATTGCACCGGTCGAATTCGAAACAGCGGGGATATTGAAAAATTTGAAAATATTAGGAAACTAAATAAATGTGTGTGCAGCGAGTTCTCGTGCGTTGCAGTTAACGGCGATTTTCATTTAGCATGAAAATCCTTGTCTACCGATAAGAAATATCGGACAAGCCATTGGCGCGCGTAGTAAACAAAATTCTATTTTCATGAAATATTTATGCCGCGAAGAAGGTTTTAATAGGTCATTCAGCGTTATCTTTCGCATCGTGTTCCCGAAGCAACGAAATGAATTTCATAATTACTGCGCCGGGGCGTGGATTACCGCTTCCAGTGGGAAATAGACAAAAGAAAAAGTAATGAAGGTTTGTATACAACTTTGAGTCGGGAACACTCATGTTTCACGTTGGTTTAGAGCTTAAACTTTTCTAATTATACACCTAAAATGTCGGTTTAATAACAAGTGCAAGTGGATATAATTTTTATAGAATTAGTTGCCACCAGATCTGCGGACCATTAAAACTGACTATTTCCTTATAAGAAATAACGAAAATTGGAAGAGATAACATTTGAAAAGAGTTTAATTATATAGCACCACCAAAGGAATAAATTGATTAAATAACTCTCTACAAATGTACTCCTGCAATCTGTGTAATTATTAATTTAAAAATCTGTAACTTGAGTCCCTCGTTGGCCGTAGTTCTACTGTTAAACAAAAAGTTGAACAAACTGTGCTATTGAATTTTTAACAAAAGCTACACACACTTTAAATATACTTTCTTCTGCAATTGTCAATATTACTGTTGAACTCTAATTATTCGGACATTGAATATGAAAAATAGCATGATATTGCATTTGGGACAAATACAGTGTAAAGGTTAATGATGCACAAACTGAATTCTTTTGCTCGTTGACCAACTATAAATAAACTGTCTACCTCTACGTGAAAATTACAAAGAACTTTACAGTACTTTCATTACGAACGATTTAATTCTACATCACTGAAAATATGAACAATGACAGACACTTTTCTCATGAAATAATTCAAAGAAAAGCAAGTCTGAACGAAGAATATAGAACGAGCAACTTCATATCATTAAACGACATTTCGAAGGCGAACGTTCTGGTTGAATAAAAGAAGCACCGAGCATTCTCTAATGGGATGTTCAATTTTTCTTTTCGTCCTTCGAAAATCCATCGTGAAAAGTGCAGAAAACTTCGGGACTTGAACTATGAGAATTGATTAAAGTTTAGCGTGCACGCAAGTGATGGTTCCCTCCACTGCTTCCCTTGGCTTGCTTACTGATTCCTGGGATCGTTCGACTACTTTTAATGCTTTCATTACGGAGCATAGAATTATTTCTGATCGAGTGCCTGCTTGCCTCTCTTACAACGGTATCAAAGTTTTACGAGTGAAAGCTTCATCGAGTAAAAGTTATTTTATCCATAGAATTTACATCATGTTTCCTGCAACGTTTTTGGGACACCCTGTATGGACA
>CM052113.1:3534077-3554959 GCA_028454245.1 Halictus quadricinctus | reverse complement strand
GAAATAGGGATCACTAGTGACAATATATCGTAGAATACTTACACACAACCGTGAGATTTTTCGATTCGGAGGCGGTGGAGAATGTCGGCGCGTCCGCGGTGACTTCGCAGATGAATGTGCCCGAGAGGCCGAAGTCGACGTCGCGCAGCGTCACCTGGCTCTTGTTCGAGTTGGCAACCTGAAACAGGGATTGACGAAGGTGTGTAAAGTGAATGCAAATGGATATCAACGGCGGTGCGACGCCCGCTGCCGGGTTATCCCTGTGCCCACGCCCGCTGCCCGGGAGATGCAGGAATTCTGCTCGTCGATTAACGATAACTCGATTTACCTGGCGCGGTTATAATTCGAATTAAATTCCGCACGGCTGCGGCGAACCAGCGAATATATCCGCGAGCGCGTCTCTCGAATGTTTGCGCGGAATTAAGCGCGTACGCGGTTCATTGCGTTCTTTTATTTCACTCTCGCGTTTGTCTCTCACCCCCACCCCCCCCCGTTCATCTCACCCTCTTTCTATCCGCGAGTCTCTGTTCGTCTCTCTTGCGTTTCTGCTTGTAAAAAAAAAAAAAGAAAAATATGAAATAAAGCCGAATGTACGGTGGTAATTATGAGAGCGCTTTGATGGTGTATTTTAATTAACCGGCCAAAACGCGTTTCACTCGGACGCGGTGCGCGTTACGGTTTTCAGTTTCGGATTAAATTGAAAGGACGAAATAAATGTATTTGATCGCGCGATTCTTTGGGGAGTTTAGAGCGCGGGCTTTTTATTTATCCAGGACCTTTATGGCATTAATTTTTGCGGATGGCAGCAGCGACGTGACGGTTTTGTTTGCACATTGCTGCGACAAATGTGAAATCACGCGAACCTGTATTAGTATCGAGTATCGAGCACTTTATTGTGAAAGTAACTTCATTTTTTCCATTACTAAGGTATTTACTAGGGGTGCGTGGCCGCGCGATTGTAAAATATAGATGGATGCTAGTAGTATAGTATCGGTATAGCATCTGCAACAATATGTGCAAGAAAAATTAATGAATAAAACATTAAATTGTCCTAAACAGCATCAACTATAAATTTCGAAATCGAACGAATAATGCGAAATGTGTCTAGTGTCATGTGAAATGTCAGTGATTAAATGTATTCTTTTAGTAAATAATTGTACCGGCAAAATGTTTTTTAGACAGAAACGAATGGAACATTGTACTATTTCTGCACTATTAAGAACATGCAGTTTGGATTGCAGTGCAACGATCGACTTTAAATGTCACGAATACGTTTTATTGCTGCAGATACGCAATCTGAATTTCGAAATGCGCATATCAGTGCAAGAAATCTTCCATATCTCTAGCGAGCATGCAGGTCATGCCGTATTATATATCACATCTGCTATGCACAAACCACGAATTTTGAGCAATTTTTTTTTCGAGCACCCACTGACAGATGTCTTCGAATTTTTTGAAAGCTGCTGCTCCATCGATTCTCAATTTCTCAAACATCTTTTATTGCTTTCGTCGTCTATGCGTTTCTTTTGCATAGATTAGACAGCGAATTTCGTGCGTTTATCGGAAAAATGAACAGACGTAATTTCAAACGTTAAAAATATCAGAATTTAAAAACACTATTATATTATTTTCAATTCATGAAACATATGAAGAAAGAAAATTCTATTTCACTCCAGTTCATTGCAATTCAGATAGAAAATGTTTACGTTGCACATAGATCCGCAATTAATGATAAAATAGGCACAAGATATATGTAGAACGTTGATTTGCCTATGGATAATACGATAGTAATATACCAACCATATCTGTAAAGTAGGATAAGAAGATACGGTCATTAGATACATGGCATTATGTTAATTCCATTGTAATGTCTCGCGGTACAATATCCCGTTGTATAGTGAAATAATCTGACATGCTCGTGCATATTCGCCTACTGTTAACTCGCAAATAATTATTAACGATCGTATCCCGGAATCATAGCCGTTATTGAATAATCATGGCAGGCACATAAAAGCTTATTATTCTATAAAACGAGTCGTGAATCGACCGACAATTCAGTTTTCCCATTGCAATTTGCGCATCGAGCTTACTCATTCACATAATATTGGCTACCACAAATCGCTTTAATATTATTGTTTTATTATTTCTTCAGTATAACGGACATTTTAAGATTTCGTATACAAATTATTTTAACATGAGCGAATTAACCACAGGTACCTTCACGTAATTATATCAAAAGTATTTCGCTACGGTGTACACACTGAGCTGACTAAAATAAAAAGCAAAAACTTGATGTTCTAGATTTACATATAAATTCAAAAAATTTAAATTCCACATGCAAGTTTCTTTAATACACTTTCAAAGAAATTTTTGTGTTTCGCCGAGATTCACTGCAAAAACTCGCTCAGACATTTTTTCTTTCACCAATCGTACGAACAAAAATTCTTAAAATCCATCAATCTTTTCTTATTATTTTATTTTATAAATGCCGTCATTTCGTAGAATCATGCCAACCGTCCACCCATGTTCTCCAAAACATAAAAATATATATAAATCATGTGCAGTGTTTACTCGATATTTGACCAAAACACGGGTCTAGCCAGGGACATATATCGGCCAGGAGATAATATAAAGGATAGAGAAGCTCTAGACGCCTCGGTTCGTGGCCCCTCTCGGGGTATACCTCGCGGTAGTGGGGATAGTTCTGGGACTTTTATCTGCCAGGCATTTCCGACATATACAGAGTAGACACTGTAATGTCGATTACTTCTGCTTAAAAAAAATACTAATATGTGTGCAAAATCCCGCTGCGAAGGATTTCGCGGTTTCTCCGAAAAAAATTCCGGAAAATTGTTGGAAAAATGATCCGCGAAAATCACGCCACCCCCTTAATCGGAATTTTCTGGAGAACGAACCCCGTCGACGCGATTTCGTTCTTCCTGGTTCTAGATCTTATCTGGATCCCCGCTGTCCCTCCGACCCCCATTCGCGCCAGGAATTTCGGCGCACCCTGTATATTTAGGTCACAGCTGCACACACCGAAAAAGAATGATTGCGTTCGTTTTTCCGACAGCGGCTGCGGCGGCCGGGTTCAACCGAGAGGGAAATGTTAATATCGACGCAGGGCACGTCGCGACAAAGGATGTCTTTTCTTTCTTTTTTCTTTCTCTTTTTTTTTGCGAAATGTTTCCCCGGAGCCGGAGGAAATCGTCATCTTATCAGGAATTACCCGGCACTCGGGTAAATTGGCTCGATGAAGCGGGCGAGCGCGAGAACCCGTTGGAATCAGGGGAGAGATAGCGGCGAAGGATCATGGCGTCTAGAGCGCACCAGGACAGGGCACGACGGGGATCGTTTCATCGGGAAATGGTGAAACAAAATATGCATAATTAGCGGGATTTAAATGACCGGGCAAGAAGATACCGGCGCGAACGAGACGCGACCACTAGGAAACCGACGAGAGTGGAGATCGAGACGAACAAGAAAGATGAGAGAAAGAGTGGAGAGGGGAGTGGGGGAAAGAGAAGAAGAAAAGAAAGAGAGCTTTTTCCTCATTAATTTATGTGCCGCTGAGTGCTCACAACGCGGGTAAAAATCTAGCTATCACCGGCGCTGGAAAAAACACGGTTATTAGGGAATTCCTGCTTTTTCTTTGTTATTAAGTTGCTATTAGCTATTGAATCAAACTCGCTCTTTTGCCGGCGTATCAAAAGAAAGCTCAAACGGCGGACGAGATCACAAAAACCGGGCATAATCTTCCCGGGGATGAAATATGATTTATTATAATGACCTGTTTGTAGCAAGCATGCCCAGTGTACCGAAGAATGAAAGCGGCGAACCATGCCGCTTGCAAGAGGAATGGGAGCTGGATAGAATAAGCTGTGTAAAATTGTCTCTGGAATTTATTATTAGTATTGTTCCCATGGATCGTACTAGCATGACGCTTTGGTTTTCAGGGAATTCCATTTCGAGATTCTACTAGTATGCTTGATTCAATTTCTTTGTGCATCATTCTTATTCGAAATAAATAGCAACTATGCCACGAGTTATCTATATTTATGGCAATTGTCGTCGTCGAACCACTATTGCGGAATAATGTACGAAATTAGTCCGACTGTACAATTGTCCATCTTTGTGAGCAGTGACGTAAGTAGAAGTAGTCGATAATGGTCAGACATACGTTACAATACTTACTATCAGAAGTAACATGTACTTTAATATTTTATTTTATACTTTCTGGTTACATTTTATATAAAATTCTAGCTATTCTACAAAAATAATTCTCATTTTGTTATTCTTTTACTAAATCTTCGATGATTTTTTGGCTCGATAATTATTAGACTGCGAACTCTGGGTATTTATGATAAAAATGTGTAGCTACAATTTGAAAAATGATTAAAACAGAACACATAGTTAAAAATATCTGTAATTTGATTTATGATAATACTAAAAATAAAAAAAAATAATTTTTGACTCGAAAACCCCCTGATTTTCCATAATGACCTTATCAAAGAAAAATCAATCGACCGATGGTCTGATACACCCCCATCCCCACTTTTCAAAATTAGATGTGTTTAACAAGTCCCCCGTCGACCAATAGAAAATATTGGTCATGCGATGCAACCTTTACAAATAAATAAGGAAAACGTTGCTGAGTGGATCCTGTAACTTGTACCGAACGCAGCCAATTTTCATTTTGCATACAGACCCGCAGTCTGGCAATTACATTTCGTCGTTAGAATAGAAATCGGGCAGAAAGAAATCCCGAGACCGAGTCAGAAGGAAACAGATGTTATCTGTGGCAGTTTGTTCATAGAAGCACAACCTTTATTTACCCCGATGTTTTCACATTGTATACGAGTAAACTCAATTATGTGCAGGAGTGTAGAACGGGAGACAAACATAAAACGGGAGTTTACAGTCATATATCGTGGATTTTACAGCGACCCGTGCGTCATGAAATTCCAATGTGTGGTGTAAAACCGAAATAAATAAACAACTTGCCTTGCCATCATGATCAAACTAACTTTCCTTGAACAGGACCTAATATAATACACGACATTGGATACTTAAATGAGAACTCGTAAAAATCTTTATCGTCCCTAAACGTTATGAAAATACTGTTTAAAGCGTGGCAAAACGGTTCCAAGCCGGAAAACAGAGTGTCGGGAGAGAAAAACTTCCGGACTTTATCTTCCAATGAAACGATTTTAATCCTTCGATATAATATACGATGTTGAGCGCTTAAATACTCATCAAAATCTTTAGTGTCTCCAAGCGTCACGAGAATGTGACGCTTACACAATGTGACGCTGTTTAAAGCTCAACGATGCAGAGCGGAAATAGAGTGGTGGAAAGAAAAACTTCGTGCATTCATCTTTAAACTTTTGATCGTCCAATGCCAGAAATTCTTTAAAGAACAGTACAATTCAAACGTTTGAATGATGTAGTTTGATGTAGTCTCGCGAGGGTACGCCTCTGACTGTTCTATTGGCTAAAACGGTTGCACATACTATACAGCGTGTGACGTCAAAGTAGGGATGGGCGGAGCGAACGGGGGCCTCCGTTGACCTTGTGCTTCACACTAATCAACATCACACGAGTTATATGCTTTTTTAAATAGTATGTCTCCTGGGCGATACAAGATGCTGGCAAGACTCAAGTTTTTGACATATTAAGCAAATCCTTTTGCACAGATATTCGGCAGCACTTAGACTTGAAAAAAAACCGTGAAAAAGGAACTTCGATTTTTTGAAAATGGAAACCCCCAGTAAAACAGGAACAGAACTTAAGACACGACAATTTCCCGTAGTTTCGCCCCGTGTGAGACGTGTCGATTTGAACGGTATGCGTGCAGCGGGTTTCGATGCTGTCGCGGGCAAATAAAGATTACAATGCGAGGAGACCTAAAAGCCTGCCAAAGCCGAATCAACCTATTTCACGGTAGCTGTACCAAACGAAACAATTCGGCGTCTCTTTCGTTTCACGCGAACAATATTTTTCATTCGACGCGTTCACGGGCCGGGAGAGTTGAGCCATCGTATCGGACGCGTCTCTCGGCTGCAGCGAGTGCAGCGAGTGCAACGGCAGCAGCGGAACGGCGCCGGCGAAACAGTCCCATATGCAGCGGGAACGGTAAACGTAAAAGCCGTGTGTAACGGCGTTCCCGGGATCATTCATTGGACCCCGAAACAACAGGCCGGCCGAACTTGTTTTCAGTCGCGTAAACGCGTGCTTACGGAGGCGGTTGCATCGATCTCTTCCAAACCACCGTGCTACGGAACTGCGTGAAACCGTACCGCGGAACTGCGTACGGAAGTGTACCAATGATGATAAAAGCGGACTGTTTTACGCCGATTACAGCGGTCCGGCACGGTGTTAACGAGCATCCAGCGGAGCACAATGTGATAAATTCGTGTATCTGGTTCGGAAAGGGCGCCGTCCTGTAACCTCCACCGCTACTTGCATTCCCCGCCGATGATTCACGCGCGCGCAGCCGGCGGCTTTTTTTCGGAACGATTCTTTCGCCATCGAATTCTCCGCACGGATTTTTCCATGAAAAGCTTCTCGCCGGATTTTCATTTCTGCGGGAGTCGCGATCCGTGTTTTCACACTTTCAAACCACTGATTTGATTTTCCGCATTTCTCACGGTAACAAGCGAAACACAGAACTGCGTGGTTATTATAAAGATTTATGTACGATTCATTTCAATGTATAGTTTTGTTCCAAACAAATCATTTTTCCGTGAGAATGAGTGTAACGAAAATCAAGTTTTACTGAGAAAGACAACGTGTTTCTGTGCACCGTAATGTTTCTTCTGAAAGTGTGTTGTGCGTGTTTATTGATTAACTGAAAGAATGCTTTTACAACTCATTCTCAGTATAACCATAGAACAAATCGAACAAATGTTACGCGGCCATTTTAATGCACTAATGTTGCATAACGGACACATATGCTGATTCATTTTTTAAACCTTCTGTGTGTCCAATAACCGTATGTGCCGTCAGTTATTTAATAATCAACGTGGAAAGTATTTGTTATGAAAATAGAATAGTAAAACAGTTCCATAATATGATGCAATAACGATTTTGAGAACGTAATGCTATTCATGAGACTGACCGTTAACGTTTATGTAATCTCATATTTTTGTGTTGCAATTTATGAAAGCCAAAATTACATAGACATGAAATTATTTGCATAACAATGCCATTGCCACGTTAAACATCAGATAAAAATTACATTTCGTGTATTAATTTACGTATCCCCATGCAGATTTCCATTTTCATAATTGATTCTACAACAGGCTACTGAAAAATACATTTTCCCCTACGGAAAATGCTGTACGATAAAAATTTTAAAAATTTGTTTGACGTTGGTAAACGTACATGTATTTCATTGCGAATGCATGAAGATCCGGAATATAAAAAATCCATTAGATCGTTGCAGATGTCCCGAAAGTATGCGTTGAAGCAACAACCGGGTCCATTTCAAATATTGAAAATAATAATTAAAATACTTCCATCCAAATGAAGTGGTATACCAAAATTGATATTTCCTATTTCAAATACGATTTCACTTGCTGTTTAAAAGACAGCAAAATTGAAGGAACGCGCAAAATAACTGAATCAAATAATTCAAAATGCTCTATCTGAATTTTCAAAAAGAAATCGGTTTAAGCTTATACTTTTATGGACACTTTTTGAAAAGGGTTCCATAGCTTTTAATGGAACCCTCAATATTAAATATTAACCCTTTGCACTCCCACAGCCAAATAGCCAATTTAAATATGTATTATATTTTATAATATCAATTTCTTTCACTTTAAAATCTAAATAAATTCAATCCTCTTATTTTTACAAAGCAACACACATTCCAGTTACTTTTAAGGCTCGGTAGATTTAGTATTTAAAACTTTGACTGCCAAACTAGAAACCCCCAAAATTCCATAAAATCAAACTAGGTTATTTAATGAAATAAAAATTGAAAAAAATTAAATGTATGATGCTGGATAGTCCTCCAGCTTTCAAGCATATTACAGATCCTAATCAAATTTGGTACAATGAATAGATCAACGTAAAAATTCATTTTAAAACCTGCACAAATAATTCCGTCACCCACATATTGGTGACGTGGCATTCAACGTGTTAATAGGACTCTTAACCCTTAAGTGAACCATGGGACGTGATCCCTCTCTGTTACGCTAATAATCATCTAATATTTACCACAAATATAATCTAATTGAACCGTTGAATTTTCGAAGGTCCGCTTAAGGGTTAAAAGAATGTCGGGAGAACGGAATTGAAAAACAGTTGCAGTGCAAAGGGTGATGAAAGTCTAGACCCGATTCGACCCCGGTTACACGTTGTTCGATCATTCGTGCGAATCCGGTCGCGCCGGGAATCGCGTTAGGGCATTCGCAACGGCCTTCGGTCGCCGGTGCATCGACCCGCGCTTATAACCAAGAAGTAAAGATAACATTGAGACTCACGTCGACGTGGATTCCGCTAATGTCGAATATTTTGGTGGACGGGACCTCGCTCGGCGTGAAGCGGTAGAACTCGTGCCTGCCACGGTACCACTTCAGGGAGTAAAGAGGAGCCTCCTCGAGATCGTAATGGCAGCGTAGAATCGCCTTCTGACCACGTTGCACTGCCTCCGGAACTATTTCCAGGCTGACATCCCGCAGGCAGCTCGCACCTTTGTGGGAAATGAGAACAGGAACGGAGCATTAAGTCTAGTGTGCATCATTAGTCCGCTTTTACTCCTCGCGCCGGAGGTTGCACAGCACGCGTCAGCGAGAAATTGCAATTCCACCGAATGACAATTCCTCTCGCTTCCGCCACCTAACCCACTCTATGTCTCTCTTCAGTAACCATCCACCAACACAAACGCACCTTTACAAACACACATTTTTCTTCCCGCTTTCCCCACACGCCCCTCTCCCAGTCCCGAACCCCCTCTTTTGCCATAACCTCGATCAACGTGCTCGTCGCATATCTCCCACCCCCGTTACTCAAATCCGCTCTTCAAACCCCCACCACGTTGCGTTCTCTCCCTCTCTCTCTCATCCCTCCGCTACAACCTGTGTATGTGTATCACTTCTCAACCCTTTCTTTCTCTCCCTCAGAGCCCCCACCTCCTTTTTTTTGTATTTCTTGCTGACGTTCACTCGGATTATCGACGATTCGAACTATTAAAGCCCGGAGGAATTGAACAGTATATATGCCATTCATATTAAAACAGAGGCGAGCTTTGCTCCTCTCCTTGATGTCGCTGCAGGATGAGACCTCTTATTACGTGCTAGCTTCCGGCAACATGGAAGTAGGTGGATGTCACCGAGCCACGAATGGGGACAAAACTCCGTGGGGCGATTCCGACCCCGGTGGAACGCGTAAAACACCGGTCTGATGTTTGAGCGGACATATTATTTCACCGCGAGACACGGAGATCTGTGAATTTTCCATCGTTCCCGAGCGCCGAGTTACAACCGTCGACGACTGTTCGAAACTCTGTCCGTCGTCGCACGGCCAGCGGTCCGGAATTTAGCTGTCCGTTTCCGCTGAAAAATCTGGTTTTTCTGTATGAATGTCCGCGGAGAGTTCTCTCTAAACGCTCGCTTTCGAGAATGATCGAAATACAGCGGCGGGCGAAAGAAAGTTTTCCATAGCAATGTTTACGAACTGAAATTTCATTTTACAGCAGCGGCGGCAGCGAACTTTTGAAACGTCCGATTTTAGAATGAAAATGCAACGAAGCCTTTTGAACTAGAAATACTTCTGTAAGGTTTGTGATTAGGCAGCGGACATTCATGCAAAATAAAATTTGTTTCTATGTTAATCGATGTGATTGTTATGCACTTTTTTGGTATGGCTGGAGAAGCTCCGAGAGAAACTATGCCGAGGGAAACCAGAATTTTTTAACTCCTTTTATGTAATCCTGTAGATTTTGCCGAGAAAATGGCAAAAATCCTAGTTTCAGTCCTAGGAGATCGATGGTTCGAAAGTTATGCATGTGTAAAGATGTGCGATTTTCAGCGTTTCGCGCAGGTATGGGCGCCGCCATGTTGTTACGTAGTGACCGTCGCGCGTCGCTTAACGAGCGGAGCCGCTAGATGGCATCACAAGCACGCGTTAATGCCGATAACGTAGAAAACTTTTGAACTAGTGATCTTCTAGGATTGAAACTTGGATTTTCGGAATTTTCTCGATTTTACACGATCACATAAATGAAGTTAAAAATTTCTGGTTTCCTGAGGCAAAGTTATGCCAATTATTTGAAAAAGAAGTAAATGTCTAGCCCCTGTGTCCTGATTTAATCTTTTTAAAATTTTTATCTTACCGATCTGCTGGTAAACAATATTTCTACGCTCGATTAGTGTATACGTGTAGTACACTTGTTGGTCGAGTTTGCCGTCCAAAAAATATCGGATATGTCTGAACAGCTGTAGCTGTCAGCGAGGTATGTACAATTCGCATCGGCCACTTACAAAGCCATCATGGACTATTTTATCGATTTCACCGATTGATTTCGAATTGACATGCCTGGAGTAGTCAGTGTCATAGTTTGTCTTCAATTTCCATAGATGGTACGCTTCAGTACGTTTCCGAACATTTGCCAGATATGGAAATTTTGTGCGGCATGAATGCATTAAGAGGATAAACCTTGTAATATTACAATTATTTTCGAACATCTGGATCTCCTTTACGTATCGTTTCCCTGATTATTTTCAAATGACCACGCAACAATAAATTTACACGAACAAAGTTACCAGAAATGTACTAATAGGTAATATATTCATTTAGGCAAATAGTTTTCTGTGTTCTCGATTGAAAAACTTGAATGAAGCAAAATTCAGATTCCAATCTACGAGAGTTAACTTTCAGGGTCTGTTTTCAAGACGAACGGTCGCAGATAAGAGTTACGTGTCAAATTATTTTCCCGAGAACAGCTTTACGCAAAATTTATGAAAATTGGCACGTACAGGTTCGGCTATATTCCCTCGTTAGCGTCGCGTTGCGGGAAAGGCAGATTTAATCGTTCGATTAGCAGATTGTTACGGTTAAAGCAAGCATGCGGCGACATTGTGGCAAATTCATGACATGGTTTCATACTTTCATCGATCCCCGTGCAGTCGGGTCTAGCGACGTTTGTCATGGCGGGCAAAAGAAAAAATAAACGAAAATTCCTCGCTCACAAAGGCCAAGATCCGGGAAGTTGGAAGAGCTTTTTCCCCCCTTTCATTTCGAACTGAAAGGAATTCTGGAAAATGTAGGCAGGTACATGTCGTATGCTGAAACTTTCTGAGGACTGCTTTTGAGGATTGCAATGTTCTCAATCTTCCCGTTCGCCTCCCACTAGTTTCTCGCCGCATTATTCGATATATCTACATTTAACGCTGGCGACCCGTTTCACTGTTAAAGCACGAGCATGACTGAAAGCACCGCTCCCTGTCGTCTTGCAGTTAATTACTTTCTTCCCTACATGTCGCTTGATTCCTTATTATAGCGTGCTTCTACGAATAACACGGAACCAGAGCGGGAATGCCACAGCGCTTTCATTCATACGACTTTCTAAATGGAATTTCGAGCAAATAGATAGCAACATTTTCTCATTGTTCTTGCTAGTTAAATTTAAAAAAGTGCTTGCACTATTATTACTATGAATTGCAAGAAAAGAGGAGTAAAGCGTCTACTCGATAATTGTCCAAAACCCGGGTCTAGCCAGGGACAATTACCGGGTAGAAGATACTATTCCTCGATTACGTTGACACATCCCCGCGGTAGTGGGGATAGATCCGGGACAATTATAGGCGAGATACTTAGGACATTTATCGAGTAATGGGCTTAAAAAACGTGTGAATCTTAAAAATAACCTATTTAGACATTGATATCGTGAAAATGTTCGAACAAGTGGATATCAGACAAATGATATTTTATATTCACGTTGTGAATATGTTGTGTTGCAGTTCGTATGTGCAACACTCCCGTACAATATCAATTCTTTGGAGACTTTCAGGACTTTCGGAACTGGAATACGGTTGAATTGCTTCGAAACTTGCGAGAAAAAGTATAGAATATCCATCAAAACTTGCGAGTATGACAGAACGTGAAGCCACAAGCCACGTATAAGCGCAGGGATAAAGATCAGCGTGGCAATGCTCGCGTATTCCTCAACTGTGAAATACTTTCTCTTGGTGGAGTTTTGCACTTGACGTTCACTTGCCGAAAACGGCAGCAGCGTGCGACATATTGGACAGCTCTGGAGCAGGGGATGACACAGTAATGTCGTTAATTCGTTGGTGCCAATCACTTCATCCGAAGCTAGAATGCTTTAATCAATCGATTTAAACAAATCGAATTTATCAATGTTTTTAGTAACAGTGTGCACTTTAGAAACAAAGTGCATTCAAGGAAAACAATTCATAAAAAATTCTGTATCTAAATACAGTAAACTTTTCAGAAAAAGTGTATTCTAGTATACATTACAAAATAAATGAATTAAATATCCAGTTTTACGTGAATATCAGTATGAAATATATACCTGGGTCTGAACAGACCCACCGCTGGAACATTTTTACCGTTGGCCGTGCGAGTGTGAAAGCATAACCATATCCCTTGCATAATTCAGCCTGTGGTAATGGTTGGTTGTTGATCACTATCCGTAAGCTATGCGTAATGACCCTCCTCTATGCTTATTCCTAGTAGAACTATCGTGCATTAGTCAGACACATCGCAACTCTCGCACGGGAAGACTGAACGCGCATTCGACAAATTCTCAAATGTTCTTTGATAACCATGTTCAACGCATGGAAACCACAATTGTCGTATTTCATCAATAATGTATAGTATAACGTTCCTGAATTATCGCTGGAGCTCACACAAAGCGAGGATTTCAGAAAATTGATGAGTTTAACGTACAGAAACCACCGTGGTCGTATTTCATCTATAATGTATGATATAATATACCTGAATTACCATATCGCGAGAGCTTGCACAAAGCGAGCTTTCTAAACTTTTTCGAAAATTGATCTTCCAAAGTCGGCTTTGACAAGGACCAGCTTTTTTCCTGTAGTTTAATGTAAAATTAAAGAGACGCGAATGGAGAAAAATTACTTTCAGGAAATGTCTGTCACGTCTGTCGAGTTTCAGACATTTAAAGATAAAAATAAACAGATATAGGTTAATACATAAAGAAATACTATATAAAAAGAAATAAATAAAGAAATACTGCATACCAATTTTTTTTAAAGAAACGTAATTTTCGGTATAAAGGAAATTGTCGAACCTCTCTCGTTCCTCGACTGTTCAAAGGTATGTAACTTCTAAAAAGCGCTACACGCGACTTGTGCGGGAAACATGAACTTTTCCCTCGTGTAGTGCACTCGTTGGCTCATAAGCTGCAGAAGCATAAATTCCGAATAGAGACACATCACCTTTGCATTCCTCCGTGCGGCATGATAAGTTTGTCAAACTTCCCCTTTAACCTTGTTAAAGTTTCAATCCTGTCTCCAGTAAATTTTCAGCGAGCGAACAGTTATCCGGCGTAGCGAAGCTGTGACAAATTTATGCGATTCGACGTGGGCGCTAATTCCTAACGCTTTCGCGCAATCCCGAGAGTTCGCCGCGAAACAAGTCGATCAATTATAATTTTCATTTTTCTTTGGTGATGGCAAGGGCGAAGGGGGAGGGGGGAGGGGGAGCGATGGTGCAGCTGCGAGCGAAGCTTACGTAAATTGAACGGTATGCAAGCCGGGGCCGCAAACGATAATCAGAATTGCAAAATTTCCCTCGCGGAAACCGACAGAGAAGAATATTCCCGGTACTCTTCGCCCGCGATATATTTTACAAGTTTAAATGCACCTAGGCGCCGCAAATAAACGCGAGTATATGCAGCCGGAAACTGCGCCAGCGGTCATGTTTTAGTGTATATCGGGTACACGGGGCGAAAGCGTACGTGTCTTTGTATCGATGCGAAAACACTTTGTTCCCCGGCGAGACAGGTTTTCATTAGTGTGAGTATCCGCGCCGTGGACCCTGGAAATTTTACTATTGAATTATTTGATGACGTGCAGTTCGGTGAATAATAAACCTGATTTCACCCGTTGAGTTATAATCCCGGCAAGAGTTATCGCTCCGTTGTTCCATTTCAGAACACGCTGCGCCACGAACTTGGCCCACTGTTCTCTACCACGATACACCTATACCTAATTGTTTGTTAACAACGCTCCCTGGACGCTGAACGTTCCCGTCTTTATTATACTGAATGCACCGAGAACGAAATATCTAGTCTTTTCCACGTAGCTAACGTAACTCGATTTACTGAAAAACGAAGCGTCAAATGAAAAAATTTTATTTTCAATTAGTTCCCAATCGATTGTCCACGGTATGCGGGACATCCTGTATAAATATATATTTCCAATAATAATATACAAAAGCGAAGAAGGAAATCGAATAATAGTTGACGAGAGCGTGGCCTTTGTGAGTGTGGAAGCCTCGATAAATAAAAGATCTGACGCGAGAACTTTTTTCATCTTGTCGACGTGTAAAATTTATTCCGAAATGGCCGATATTTTGATCAACGCCCTGGTAGATATTCGATGGAAAGACTGAAAACCGTTTCCGGGGGAGGAGACATAGAGATCAGCCTCCTCAGGTTCCACGTGAAAAATTCGTCCTCTCCATTGCCACGCGGACTTGAACCGGAAGTATAAGTGGAGGATTCGATCGCTCCCAGGGGGACTCGATGCTATACGAGCGGCTTATTGTCGTTTCACGGGTCTGAACTTTTCGACTTTTCGAGCGGGCGCGACGTCGGTACGCAGTGAATCAAGCGGACGTAACAAACAGATTTCACGTCGTGACCATGCAACTGTGCACACGGCTCGAAAAACTCGAAAGTTTTTTGCTCGTGTTGCGAGCACACCGGCGCGCCCCGCACCACCAGGCAAGTTAACGAATTCTCCAAGTTATTACGAGAAGTTCGACGGTTCGATACCCGGAACGGCCAACAATGGCCACGGCGAAATTCTGCAGCGATTTGTCACGGCGTGTGTGCTTATGGCGTGCATAGGAGCGCATTAAAATAAAAAGTTGCCGGTCGAGACACACTCGCGGACAAAAGTGTAGGACACTCTGCCTTCCTTTGTTCCCATGCCGATATCGGAGGGAAATGTGCATTTCAGTAAATCGATTTCTTATCGATACGAATATGTACGTTTTACTAAATCGATATAAATCAATTGACACGTTCACTGCCATGTCACCCATATGTGCCTGACGGAATTATTTGTCCAGGTTTTAAAATGAATTTTTATGTTAATATATTCATTCTACCAAATTTAGTTAGGATCTGTAAAATTTAATTGTTTTACATTTTTATTTCATTAAATAACTTACTTTGATTTTATGTTAAGAGATATAGTAGTATCCAAGAAATGTTGTAAGGAAAGACGTGAACATTGCAGTCTTCAAGTAGGACAAAATGGTGATAGCACATACGTCATATTTTCCCTTCTCAGTTGCAAATCTGAACAGAAAATATTACATGTCTTAAAACGTCTATATATGTCCAAAACACGGGTCTAGCTAGAGACATATATCGGCTAGGAGATACTGGCGTTGAAACACACGTACATTCAATGATAGAATAATTCGTCATTTACCATGTCATTTGTTAAATATTTATAAAATAGAGAATTTAATATTGTAAACCAGAAAGAAGTAACTCAAAATGCGGTATTAAATACAATGAGTGACAGTAGTGATTTTAAATACAGGCAGAACGCGTTGCCGAACAATTGCGAGGCGTGTCAATAAAGCCAGCAGAAACTATTGATTTTCTTAAAAATGAACTTTATATTCAACAAAATATCTGCCCACGCTGCATTCACGGTGCATATACGCCCGAGTCGTATTTTATTCATACGGCTGACCATTGCTGACTATTTCCACTCATTTTGTAAACACCGCCAATGGCACGGTACTTTTTCAGCATGCAGTCCGTGGTATAAACTGATGCCCGACAGATAGCCAAGGTAATGAACGGGGTAAAAACTGCAGTACGTATACTCATTAAACATAGAATCAGCAAATAATGTTTCAGAGCAGTCCGGCCATGTTCGAGGGAACGCTCGCGGAGTGCATGTTCAACTATAATTTCGTGAAAAACGAAATAAAAAAAAAAGAGAACGAAATATTTTTATTTTATGAAATTCCTTGGTTTATTGTATAGAAGCGCCATTTCGATATTTTCCGTCAACAGCGAAATGGCGCATTTGTGTGTACGCGTTTGCTCAATTACAATATTTCCCGGGATTTTTGCCGCTTAAATTTAGTCAACCATTACATTGCCATTTATGCGTCTCGTATTGATCATTTCCCTGCTTGCCGCGGGAAACATATTCCGTGTTTTTCCTGCTGACGCCCCCGCCGATGCATACTATTATGCACTTTGTTTTCACCTTACCAATGTATTCGAGCTGTAATTGCGTTCGTGGAACTATTCAGATGCAACGCATAAACGTTTTTTAACTCAATTACCGTGCCTATATTAATTACACTTATTTTTCCAGCAATAAACCCAAGCGGTACCCACTCGGAGCGTGACATAACCTCAAAATTGGTATATCTTTCTCGTACATTTTCGTAAGTACAATTTTCTTCGCCAATGATGCGCCTATTTTACACAAAATAATTTCTAAAAAGATTTACCACAAGTTTCACTTCTATTATCTTAAAATTTGACTTTTTCGAAAATATTTGTTTTTCATCTAATCGAAATAAATCAGTAGAAATATGTATGTTCCTAGTTGAGTATGAGTAGGAATAGGGCTGTCTTGTTTGTTGCGTTAACCGAGTGAAAAAACAGAATTTTTTCAAAATCACTGGCAGTGCAACAAAGTTTCCTGTAACATTGGGAAAAATCGTTCGCCACGGTTCCCCCGTTGCACAATGGACGCATCGGAAGGGGACGTGCACGACGAAATTTCTATTTTCGCGTCGAAAGCAAGCGCGAAACGATACAATCTGGCGTGGGCTGGCTGATGAAAGTCAGTTGAACGCGGAAAAAGGAACAAAGGTACCGTAAATATGGTGCTCGCGGTACACGCGTGCGCGCCGGTCCACCGTACCACCAAGTTTAAGTTTAATGAACGTTAATGACGCCTCGCGCCGTGAGAAACGTGCAGTTCTTGAGTCGCGTTCCATTCTTCTTTCGTTCCCTTTTGAATACGGCCCGCAATTCCAGTTTATCGCTTTCGCGGAACGTGAAACACATACCACGGGGGCGAATAATATCATTCTCCCCGGACGAAAACGAGTGCCAATTGAATCTGAACCACTGATAAGTAAGCGATAGCGAGCAGTTTTCTCCTACCACGCGAGCCATTAACGCCGATGTCGCAATTCACCGCTATTAACGGGCAAAGCAGCCGATTAAACTGACTGCGCGAAAAATTGCGGAACCCTTTATTACGGATACCATTGGAAACGTTTCGAGGGACTTCATTACTGAAAACCAAATGGAATGGAACACACGGCTCCCTACAGGTGACTTCTCGTTGAATCGCGTTTCGAAAATAGCGCAACAAATAACACGCTATTCACTCTCGAAACGTCGAATCAGTTCTTGAACAATTTTTCTCGGAAAATTTCATCTAGAATCTAAAATTAGATGAAATTAGAATAGAAAACTAAAATGTATTTCTTCTTTTCATAATTCTAATAAGTCGGAGAGAATCATTGCGAATTGTATGCGTTTATGAACAAAAATGTGTAAGTGAAATGCAAAACAGTAGAAAGATTACCAAATTTTACCTGATTACGAAACAGTATGCAATCACTTGCCGATCTTCTGTGCACGCAATTGCACATAGATGTGCGACTCGACAGCACATCTTAACATTAAAATCATTGAAGATGTTTATTTTGAATAAATTTCGCAGTCTAGTCATAAAATTAATGAAGCGTTTATTTTGAAAATGGTCTTTTCAGCTAGTCGATATTTCCACAAGTTACGAGATTATTTTACGTTAAAACTTTTGATAGGATTATTAAGTGTTTATCATAGACTTTCACTTTAGGCACTTTAATGTATTTTTTAAATGTAAGACGAACAATCTTTGGGTCACAATTGTATTTACAGAAGCTGTGTTTTGTATAAATTATTTTCAGGAAAATTTTGTTTTCTAATCTAAAATTTGTGGGAGGTTGAAACTAACTGCAAGAATATACCAAAATTTAGTATATTTTCTTCCTTCCTGTTGTACAATAACCAGACTGTGGGTGTTTATGCAAAATAGAAAGTCTCTCACTACTGATTTTATACGAACAATCAATTAATAGTGATTCGATTGAGGATCTCTATGCACAAGTGAAATGTAAACGAAATAAATAAATCCACTAATTTTTGCATCGTCGAGGAAAAGAATTTGCAATTGCGTCAAAAAATCATTAGGAAGCTGTGGTGAAAAATAAGAAAACCTCCATGCTGAGTCAGTAATTGAGATATCGTCTGAACTGCAGTGTCTTATCCACTCCAGTTTTTTTGTGATCTCGCTTGCCGAGCTCAAACAGATAATTCTAAAGTAGCCACCCTTCCCTGTTATCAGATATCGGACGGTCCCTAACAATAAGGTCAACACACATTTAACCGGGAACAGTGTTCAACCTCTATCCACGTTAACGGGGTCATCATGGCCTCCTAACCGTGGCGACTTGATCATTGCAATTTCAGTTTTTAAATGTTATCGATCACCGGAATCGCCGAGAAAATTCGTTAACTTTTGTTTCCACTTTTCACTCTTTGATACCTCGGTTACCTGAGAATTACGGTCTTTTGGGGACTTCGTAAGCTCGCAGCCGACTTCGCTGAAAGTAATGGGCAATTTTTCTTGCTACCTTTTGGCTCTTCCAGGCAAAAACACAGTTTAAAGGTTAACGAGTCCAATTTCCCTGAATACCTTGGAAATCGGAGTCAAAAGCAAGAGCGCGTGTTATGAACTTTTTATGCGTTATCAAGTATAAAACATCGAGCGATGAAATTATTGAAAGATTTCTGCTCGAGTGTAACACTTACAGCTTTACTAACACAATTTTGAAGATTCACAGGATTTTATTCTTGGAGATTTTATGCCCACTACAGGGTGTCCCGAAAATCATTTCAAGCAACTTTTTCCTTTGCGAAAATGTTCCCCGCGGTTCTGTTCGGGAGTTATTAACGAAAAACACGGACCAATCAGAGCACGGATACGTTTTTGTAAACACTTCATGGTTATATAATGTATAGTACATATAATACGTATTATAATGTAGAAAAACTACTGCACAGTTGTATACAATGCCGTAGAAAAGTTATTCAATTTATATAAAAAGAAAGAACAACCAAATTCCCGACTTAAAACCGTATTTTCCATTTCGAATTACTGCTATTTTCCAAAAGAGAGAGAATATTCTGAATTGAGCATAACACGCTCCACTTTTATCCACGCGCTTTAAAAGCTTAAAATTGATGGAAACATTTTAGTGCCGCAGTGCACACTGTTGCGACGAAACTGTTTATGAATAGACCGCGAATCGTCATGCGAAATAAACATTTTCTGCATCAGTTAAAAAAAAAACAGGAGTTCCATAAAAACATATATATCTATTTTGAACAATTCTATAAAATTGAAGACAAATATAACTGCGCTTCTAAGCTCTTCCGACATATTTATTATTTTTCTCAGAAATTAGCATATCCCGTTCAAGCAGTTTCCAACGTTTCCTTGATCGGTTTTGCATTTTCCGGTTTATATTTGTAGGATTTGCATTAATTGCTTGATGTCTGTTTGTGAATACGTAATAAAGAAAATATACCGACCCGGTATCGGATTACGCCGCATGTTTACACTATACATTATGCTATACATTATGCTATACGCTATACGTATGCTCCTCAGTGGAGGTGATAGTCAAACCGACTAAGATCGTGTAGCTCCGTTCGGCTTAGATCGAGACTTTACTGTATTTCTTTGATCAAATATGAAATAAATAAATACCGAAATAATACATAATTCCAATTTGCTATTATTCCGACTAAACCAATGTTATTTTTATTCTCAAATAACTGTACTGAAAATAACGGTGCGAAATCAATTATTTCGTATAATTTGAACCAAAGTTACCTTAGTTGATAAAAAGGCACCGAACATATCCAGCTATCGCATAAGCGTCTTTCATTTTGGACCGTGTTGTTTCCGAGTGGTGTAAAGAAAGAGTTGGCTGTATGTTATTGTGTAATTCGATGTCGTCTGTCCCCAGGGTCTGACATAGCATTTAGCGCGTTCAAGTCGCGTTAGAACGTTGCCCGACAACGCGAAACGAAGGTGTATAAGTGGAAAATGTGCCTTCGGTGAGCTTTCGATTCGCCGTGCGGCAATAGACCTCGGTAGACTGTAGCGGGCCTTGTTTTTCCATTTCTAAGGGGCTTGCAAATGACAGGTTCAGCTTGCGTACGGTGCATTCGCGTGCACGGGTGCACGGGTGCACGGGGCCGTAGGTGACTCCGTACGCAGGTGAAAGAGACCTTAAAGTAAACCGTGCTCGCTCAGCGGCTTTGCCGGTGTGCTGTTCCGGCAGAACTCGTCGAAGCGCACCAGCCCGAGCATTGTCGACAGTTCCACGCGGCGGTCGTTCTGATCGTTAATTAGCTGCCTCGACGACGAAAGGGCGAGCGGAAAGTGACTTTTTATCGAGCACGTCTGGCCGGTGGGGGGAAGGGGTTAATGAAAATGTTGTCGCCAATGTTTTTTCGACGACAATAGCCGGGGTTCGCGCGCCTCGCGTTTCAAACTAGCTTTCCAACATTCGGGAACCGGGATTCCAAGGCGGAAACTTTCCTCGGA
>CM052113.1:3517131-3533977 GCA_028454245.1 Halictus quadricinctus | reverse complement strand
TAGAGACCATGATTCGGTAAAATCCGCAGTTTGCTTATCACAAGTTTGACGTCTGTAATACGCACTCGACGTAACGAATAACTGGAAAGCATTTCTTTCTGCAGGATCGAGTGCTTCACCGGCGATTTCAAGTTATCAAGTCGGATGTTGCGCGCTCTTCTAGATTTAATTTCCGCTCGTTAACTGTCACATTTTGCCGATGAAATCGGATTACTATCGCAACCGATGCGGCTACTTCGCGCGTGTAAACTCTAAACCTTCTCCTCGCAAATGCGATTTAAAGGCATCAGAAAAAATATGCTTCATAAACTGCACTATGTTGCGGTCGTAACCAGTTTTTTTTTCTAGCGTTCTCCGATACATCACCGATTGATTTTTTTCAAAATAAATTTCTCCGCTTCGGTATTTACGTCAGACACGCGTTGCGAGATTCTGGTTACGTCAGCGTTGAAATAAAAAAGAATTTTCGGAGTTGTTTCACGTAAAGAGCATCGCAGATCAAAATTTCTGCACTCTTCCGTTTTTCTACACGATAATGAGCAGATATTTCATTAAATCATGTACTAAAGTGAATTAAACATTTACCACGTTCGTCGATATTTTCACCCGTATGATTGAAATAACATTATAAAATTGATTTAATGCATGATGCTCTGCGTAATGACTTCGGTAACGAGATTTGTTAATTGATCGTCAAGTTGCGTCTGTAGGACGCAAAATGAAATGTGTCGAAGGAAATCCGTTCGCTGCATACGTATAATAAAGATAATAATTAAATCTTTCAAATTTAGGCTACGGATTTTATGGATTTACAATATTGTTGTGTTATGTTCAATCCATTAGAATTGTTATGAAAAGAAACAAATATCTGTGTATAATTTCTGTTTTGTATAAAAATCCACAGTCTATTTGTACATTATACAGAATTTTCATTTACATTGCTGTTAAGTGTCAATCGACAGTGACTGATACAAAAATATTTTCTACAAAATGTGTCAGTTAATAAGATGTAACTTCACCTTCTGGGACCAAAAATGTTCAACTTTTTCTTATATAATCCTGTAGACCTCGACGAGAAATTGCCGATGACTCATCTTGAAACACCCATAACTTTCGAACCAGTGAATTGCTCGCTTCAAAACCTCGATTTTTGGCATTTTGTCGCCAAGATCCAGAGAACTGTGTAAAAAAAAGTTAAAAATCTCTGGTCCCAGAAAGTGAAGTTCATCGATGCAACTCGAATGGTACAAGTTCTGCAAAACGCAGACACAACCGTTTCCCAACATGCTCGCCGTCGTTCACGGAAGAATCGGCGCTCGTCGAAGTGACTGTCGGCAGGCATCGATCACAGACAATGAACAGACAGAGACAATATATCGGGAAGCGCGTGTGCGTGTACGTGGCGTTGAATGGACCAGTTTGATCGGGGAAATTGGAAACGGCCTGCCGCCGAGCTGCGTCGTGTAGCGTCTCGTCGTGTCGCGTCGTTGCGGGGGAGCAGCTGGAAAATGACGGGGGTTCTTGGTCTTATTGTGTTGCGGGCTCGTCCTCAACGGTAATTTATACACACACCGGGGCCGTATTCGTCGGTGAGCATCCGAGGGCTCGGTATCTATCTCCGCGGAGTAAAAGTCCTCTTCCCCATTCGAGTGAGAAGCGGAACTCGAGCCGCGGGCGAGGGTGAATTGCGCGACTCGAGCGTTATTTTGTTTACCCCCTTTTCCGACGTTTTAATTCGCAGCGCTCGCGCGGCCTTTTAAAGTTTCGAAACCGCGGAAATTGTACTGTCGCACTTCAGTCCGGAGATTTCGCCGTACCATCGAGGGTGGGGGTGGGGGAGAGAGGGTTGCGCGGGATGTCTGGTAATAAGAGAAATTCGAAACGCCACTCGCTGCGAGTTAACCGAACCCCGGTCGACCATTCTCTGACATAGCCGTGTCAGTTTTTTCCAACCGCGTCTCACCCCCTTCCTCCGACGATTCCCCATGAAATAAACCGACAAGGGGTTAGCTAATTCTCTCGTTCCACTATCCGAGACACAAGTCCCAGGATGTGTGTAACTGCTCGTAAAGTCGACTTCTGGCCCCTTTTTCCACCAACCCCCGGCGAAGCCGTTCTCCTTTCTCGTCGCTTTGAATGCACCCCCCGCTTCGGTCGGGCTTCAGCAGGTTCAGCTATATACATGAATAAAGTATACCCCCCCCCCATCGTTGTTCTTTCCTCCTCGGATTCGCCTCTCCATCGCCGACGATCCACTCTACCATACGGGCTAAGTAACTGAAACTCGTTCAATGTTTCTTCTACAAGCCTGATACGTAGTACGCGTTCTTTCAACCCCCTCGTTCTTATATCGTCGGCTGACACTGGTGACACACTTTGCCTAACAACACGAGTTTTTGACTTGCTGTACGAACTGAGGGTGGAGGGGAGTTGCATACAAACAAGTAGTCTGCGGTAATCTATATAATTTTTTAACCCTTGACAACGCTGGATTTCTTAAAAATAAAATTATAAACACATACGTGTGTTAGATAGGTCGACCTACATATTGACAGTCTGATTTATTGAGTCTGAGACCTTGAATTGGTCTCAACTCTTGAAAATCGTACAGTTACAGTGTTTACTCGGTATATGTCATAAAGGCCTAGCAGATAAAAGTCCCAGAACTATCCCCACTGCCGCCGGGTATACTCCGCGAGGGTATACTCTCCTGGACGATATATGTCCCTAGCTAGACCCGTGTTTTGGACATATGTCGAGTAAGCACTATATACGTATGTTATCTTGTATGCGTAACTGCAATATTAATAAAAGTGCAATAATAAATGAATACTTAATTGTCACTGTTTTTTTTTTTTTTGGAATAAGATTTATTTAAAACACAGTTATGCCTATTTAACGTTCAAAATTAGACGTTTTGTATGCAGCATCAACGTGATATTAAAATGTTCGTGGCCATATCCGTGATTTCTCTGATGAAATGCGGCAAGAAAATAATTCATTTGTCACAGTAAGTAGACATAACTTTCGTCATAGAACCGGCGACAGTTGCCCATCGGGGGGAGGATTGAATTATAATTCCAGATCAGGAATATACAATCTGAGTCTGTCGTAGACTAGATTGAAAATCCGGAGAAAGAATCTAGCGTACTGTCATGACGTTGATGTAATAATCCAGGTTCGGAATTCCGCGGAAGAATTTCCAGTCTGTCGACGTGACGCGCCGTCGGAGGATATCCGATTTTCTGTCACTCATCCCGCCCCGTCATTATCTTCATTGTAGTACGCGATAGAAGTTATTTGCACGGAAGTAATTTGAATACGACTCCGAAATGAATTTTTATTTAAATTTCTCGTCGTCCCGATACGCCAAACAGTTGTTATACCCTGCGAACAGCGATCACGGAATATGATAAATCGACTGCGGGTTTTTATGCGTTCACGGCGAATCTGAATGTGAAAAGCACAATGGAACCATCCAATTTGATAAAATATAATATTACTTGCGTTCCATCGCAAAAATATTCGACTCATCGACACAGTCGAAATAATCTTCTGTTCAACCTCAGTCTCCGTTGATAACGTATAGAACATTTTATTTTCTAGAAAAATTCGCGGTCTAAAAAATTAAGATAAATAGATATTAAATAAAGATTAAATTTTCCTACACTGGATTCATATATTTTAAATTGGAATAATACAGTGCATATTCGATATATGTCCAAAATTCGGGTCCACTCAGGGACATATATCGTGTAGGACGTACTATTCTTTGGTCCACGCCGAACGTTGAAAAGGGGGGCCTCGCGGCAGTGGGGATAGTTTTGGGACTTTTATCGACTAGGCGTTTGCGACATATATAGAGTAAACACTGTACTTCGCAGGGTAATTCTTAGGAATCATAGTTATGGATTTTGTATAGAAAACAATTTGCAAGTCACTTCGCAGTTCAGGATCGTGGTATTAGGGGGATTAAAAGGATAGTTAAAGTGCGTAAAATTCCATTGAATAAATTTGATTGAAACAGTAGCAGCACCCGAAGGCACGATACACGGAAAATGCTACTGATCAGAGATCATTCAATTGTCCTGGTTGAACAGTGTGGTAAATGCTTGGAACTAATCGATGCGCATTACCCTATAATCGTGCAGACAGTATTAATTACACTGTCGTTTTCGATAACTATGAGAAATGATCGGTGTTTACAGATAATACTCCCAGCCGTAGGATTTGATGTAATACATTGCTGAAGAGATTTGGCACATTACGCGCATTACCGGCGTAATTAGCACGTAATTTCCTGAGATAGGTCACACAAGCATCGAATTACACCGTACGGAACGGTTTCCCGATTTCGATGTCTTTTAGAGTTCAATGAACTTTTTCACATTCCAATAAAAATAACAAGACTGCTTCAAAAAATGGTCGATTTTTTTTTATAATTGAAAACTCTTTTGTACGTGGACTCAAGAGGACTCTGGGGTTAATTACGCAGAAAGGAGGACTCCTCACCAATTCTGATGACCTTCAAGCATGTTTTCAAGGTCATTATCATGTTACCGCCTTCGTTTCCGAGATATTTGTGAAAAATTGGTAGTCCCCTTTTTTCCCATGATTATCAAAACGAAAAAAAAACGGTTTTTTTCTACTGTTATTGTTAATAATTTCTTCGCACTTCTTCAGAATTTTGCAGATTCAATAGTCAAAAACGTGATAAGGCCGTGAAATAATTAAAATTTCCTCCCCCTGTTGAAATTTTATTTATCACTTGGTGGAAAATGGCGACACTTTTCACCGTGGGGATGGTTGGTTCGGAGGATATCCTGCGAGCGATTCGCTGCAATTTAAGTGGCCGGGCCGGGTCGGGACGGGTCGGGACGGGTCGGGTCGGGTCGGGTCGTTCAGTCACGCCGAAACCAATTACAACCGACACGATGATCGATACGGGAATAATTATTCCGAGGCTAATGCAATGTCAACAGGACTGTGTTAGGACACAAGCACCCGCTTCGTTTTCACCGGGCGCGCCTAGGTACGTTGAACGCAACGCGGCCGGGCCGCACTCGAAAGCGGACTTCGTGCACACACTTCACCAATGCGCCGGCCACTGCATAAGATTTTCATTTGCATTGCGTGAATCGGTTGTTACCTGTCCTGCTGCACGCGGGACCCCGGCGTCCTATTTGCACACGCGGCGATCCATTTAACCTCTAGCTGTCCTTCAAAGGAGCTCAAAAATATATCGACCGCGTTAAACGTCAAATCGAGATCGGCTCGTGACTTTATCACCTCTTGATATATCCACGGCTGAACGATCGTCTCTGTCGATTGACAAACCATTCGTCGTTTACATTCCCGTCGAACAGACAGGAATTACAAGTGTTTATTATTCGAAGGAAAAGCCGAGCGAACGCGCAATATCCTATTTTTCTAAAGTTACATATATTACAATTCTGCAGGATTTCTTGGATAAAAGGGGACGTGCGCTCCTTATGAAAAGGCAGAGATTAAATATAATGTACGGTAGATTGTAATATAAAAGGTAACGCGGCCCAGGCTTTTGTGCTTCCTCTTTCACCATTTTTGTAGTTACTTCCTCCGCTGTGGGGAAAAAAAGGGCCCAGAACCCTTTGGGATAGTACTTGTGAACTGGGTGCAAAAAATTCCTATTTCTCATTTCCCTCGAAATTGATGACATTTTTTCGGTATTTCATCATTTCTGGAAAAACGAATCGGGGCATTTGCTTCCTGGCAAAAATGCGTATTTTTTTGTTTATTTGTGAGACCTTTCACTCGTGCCCCGTTCTAGAGGCAATCTTTATTAAAATGGTTGGCGAAAACAAAAATTTCTTGGAGAAGATTAACTTTTTTTAACGTTTACGAACAATTACTTAATGATAATATATTTCATACTATTTCAACGTCAATCTACATATGTATAATAACTGCGGATTTTTAAGCATTTTTAGGCTTATGGAAATTTTCAAAAGATGTAGTATCAAATTCGAGAGAAATTAGTACAATTTTGTTTATCTGCAAAGACTATTCCCACTAAAAATAGGATTTTATTTCATTCCACTTTTTTAAAATTTGTCTAGTAATGAGTTATGAATGCACAATGGGATTGGGTAACGTAACCCAACAATTTTTTAATTGTTTTATCGATGTTACGCTATGAGTCGTTTAGATAGAAGACGCCTAATGACAAAATTGGTAAAACCGCTGCAATTTTACTTCCACCAATGGTAGCCTTTGATTCGAATAGTTTCATCAGGTCTGAGAGATCTAATCGCATCAGTTAATGGTTAACCATCGAAACCACGGTGCTCTGCTAACTTATCCGTATACCGTATCACTTTTAGAGTGTTTTCATTCTACAAATCAAGCAGCTGAGTTCCAGGACCTTTTGCGCACACGTATACTGTAATGTACATACTAACTTACGCACAGATGTACATGATTTAATTGGACCTACAAAACACATTCTTCAGATTTTCAGTTCAGGCCTACAAATCAACGACATTTACGATGCCGACTCAATACGATTTTTTCAAAATTTTCATTACACATCCTCTAATCAACTAATCCTTGCAGCTCTACCAAAAAACTGAAGTCGTTTTGTCCATGTGTAACAAAGTTATTTTGATTCAAAGTGTGTTTACTAATACAGATTGTCACACTTATCACACGACAATTGCATAATACTTTAATACTATGCAATAATTTGATTTCTGTTTTAATATGTGCTATTTATCATAAATTTTGCCAAAAAAATAGTTATATGTGTTATGTTTATGTATACGAGTAGAAAATGCTTTATTCAACGTATGCAATTTATTTTCCTACTCTGGAAACACTGTGGAACCAAATTTCATGTTGTAAAATAACATTTGGAAGTGGCGTAAACAACGTAAGACGATTTCCGATTTTTGTCCAGCCAGAATGAGAATTTGTCCCATTGTGCAACACGGTGAGGTGTCAAACACAATTGTTCGAGTCGCGTCGTTTTAGTTGTGTGTGTGTGTGTGTGTGCTAGCTACACGATACTTGAAAGTAAGATCTGGTAGCACGGAACCGGCAGCCTTTTGTTGGAGAGAGGATCCGAAGATGAAGTTTGGAAGCTCGGCAGCACGTTTGTTCGGGACTCGGCGGCGAGACGTCGCCGTAGCAAAATGAAAAATGCCCCTAATTCTGGTATCGCCGTGAATCACGCTGAAATTTGTCCGGGAAGACGGAGTGTCTCTTTTGAAAGAGGCAAGCCTGAGTCGCGGTGAAGATGTAGCCCACGTGTAGGGCGCGTACGTGTCTCTTCGTAAGCAGGCTGCCGGTGTTCTCAGCCGTGCCAAAAATGTACGTGCGATACGTACATACGTACGTGGACGAGAGAGGCTCGCCTTGCACCATCTACGTGACCTGCAATTGGCCGACAAGAAAAATGGCGCTGTCATACGGAACAGCTGATCGTATTACCGGGACACCGGTCGGTATAATTTCCAAAAGACGAAACAGTGCCAAATCTATCACTTTTTGACGACACCATCGGCGACGACCATAACAGCGGAGCGCCCACCTAAAACACGGGGAAAACTTCCAGGAATTTGACCTATATTTTCAAAATGTAAAAAACCCTGGCCCCTCTTGGAAAAAAACGCAAAACAAGAATTCATTTACATTTTTCGACATTGTGAAGTTAATTATCGTAGTTGAAAAAATTATTTTACGATAGTTCGATCCTTTCTGAATAAAACAAACAAAAATTTAGCTCAATCGGACAAACAGTTCCCGAGATAAAAATTCGTAAGTGAAACCCGTTTTCGCCATAATGGGCAAAAATGGCAAACTTTGGAGGCCTGTGATTTTTAAACTACTTGTAAACCGGCAAAATGATGACTTAAACCCCCTCTAATTTCACATGGACTACAACATACTTCATTTGGAATAAAATCGCCGATTTTTTAATAGTAACCCTTATTCGACTCTAGTGAGAGTCATCACATTAACCCATGAATAATAACTATACTCCTCTTCATGCTGTGGATGAATGCTGTTATTAAAAGATAAAATACTGTGATAGTTTCCAGCTGATTTTAGGTCAGTCAGATTTGTTAATAATAATGAAAGAGGATTTATTTGAAGGCAAAATTGTTCTGCTTGTCTTCTTCATGTCGTAATGATTTATCTCAATAAACGAATTCTAGTGTTCTTCTTTCAATGATACTTCGAATCCTGGTTATTTTGTCGATTATGCATTAATACAACATAAATGTTTGACTTTCCGTTCATACGAATTGTGCCGCACATTATGCTCATTATTTACTTATTGCGCGAACATTCTTGATACGAGTTTAATAAAACACACGGAAATGTCTGCACTTCAGAAGAATCGATAATATTATAAACAAGCGCGTTCGCTTCACTCGGAACATAAATGTTGGAACATTTGGAACATTTCCATAACAGATTAAAATATGAAAACATGCCCTCTATAAATCTACACGATCCAACGGGAACTCCATTTAATCCTGAAAATGGTACCCGCTACTCCAATAAGTGTTATAACTTCGATATGTCAAGAGTATTTACGAAATTGCTTCAACAGGAAATTGATAATGTTTGCAACGGAAAATTCTAACGTACGAATACTCGAAATATTATTTAATATTCTTATATTCTCATGCTTCGAAACAAACAACATCGAGTTATTTCGATGCTATATTTCTCCAGTCATACTTACTTATTCTAATTATGATAATGCACTGATTTCATCTTCGTTGGCTTATTAATGACATTAATTGAAATCAATTACGGTCTAGATTCGAGAATCGATGTGTCTATACATTACTCACTTATTAAATTGCAATTTTATGGACCTTTATGCAAAATGAACGTTGTCGTCGAGTTACTAGTAACAAGCCGAGGTTAAAATATATTTTCTGTTTTAATTATATTAAAAAGTCGATAAAACTATAATTACAGTGTTCACTCGATATATGTCTCTAGTCAGGGACGTATATCGGCGAGGAGATACTATTCTTTAGAGGCCTCGGTCCTTGGCCCCTCACGGGGTATACCCCGCGGTAGTGGGGGTAGTTCTGGAACTTATATCTGCTAGGCATTTACGACATATATAGAGCAAACGCAGTATATCCCTAAATTCTTCTGCATTTTAATTTTTATATTGTTACTTAATTCATGTTTGTCGCTCAAGATCTACGGTCTAGTTACAAAAATTTCCAACCAAGACAAAGCTCCAGATAGGCTTTCAAAAAATCTGAAAAATTCAGGGAACCATATCAAAGCGACTGTTCTACCATACAATCGTTGGAAAGTCATCGTTCGAAGCACCAACGAGAGAAAACGAGTATTGGAAAGAATGAAATTTCGCGTCTGACATAAGTGACCTGGGCAACCCTAAAACCATGAGCTTGCGGACTAGACGAAAGCTTCAGAAATTCTAGACACGATCGAATCGATAGGCGCGGCCACGTGAAACCCCAAACAGGTCGGAAATACTGGACGGTCCAATTAAAACACGAGAGTCTGCAAAATTACTGTTTAATGAACGGACGGCAGCGTCGAAAATTTTTAATGAAGCGCCGCGAGCTCGAAGACTGGAACGATCAATTTATCCAACATGAACGTGTCCCCCCACCCTCCCCCTCCTCGGCCCGTGCCGCCCGGTCCGGGGTCTTTTCGCTAACTACTGCGATTATTCCCTGTTTGTCATCGAAAAACCGTCCGGCTTGCCAAGCGGCCCCGCCATTTCCACGACGATAATTAATTCATAATCCAGATTCTCAAGGAGTTGGCAGAGATAATCGTGCCTCGGCCTGGAAGAAAGACCTGTCAACGTTAATTCTTCCTGGCGGGCAGATCGTTTGTGTCTTCGTTATACCGGCCGTGATAAAGTGCGAGTCGCACAGAGAGACGACCCTCTCCGGCTCGGTTTTGCCGGTGATTTACGGTTCCCGGCACGGTCGGCATATTCATATAACCTTTCTCGCCGCTAATATCCATACGTTCTCTTTGCTCCCGTAAGAATGCAAATATCGTTGGGCGCGCAGACAATATGGGGGAGGAAAAAAAATAACCGAGAACAGAGAAAAGCATCGTCGCCATCGATATTCATCGACGGAGGAGGACTACTAGAGAGAGGGGGGGGGGGGGGTCCTTGTCAAAGAGGTTATCGAAAACAATCGATGTCGGTAATAATGCATCGCGGGAGTAAAGAAATTAAAGCTCGGCCGGCTTTGACCGGCGAAATCTGTTCTCGTTAGTCCCGTCGCCGGCTGTGGTCGTTGGTACCCCTATCTCAAAGCTTCACGAGGGAACAAACTTCACACAACTATCGGGAAAGACATTCAAGAAGGAAAGAGTCCCTGGCAGCAGCGGTTCTGTCCCTTTTTCCCTGCGCCCTTTCCCATTGACTTTCCTTTCTTTTCTCTCGCGGACCGACAGAGGTTCCGGGTTTCATTCGTTCTCTCGACGGTGTATCGATTGAAAACTATTTCCACGCGGTGCGCGATCATCCTTCCACGTGTGTGTGTATGTGTGTGTGTTTCACCGTCGGCGTTTCTTTTCATCCAGTCGATATATCATCATTTCGCAACGATCATCCCTGGCCCGCCAACACTTGCCACGCCGCCGCCGTGGCCCGTACCAATTTCCTCCCGTACGCAGTATCACGTTTTCATTCTCATTTCTGCCGGCGTGTCAAGCATACCGACGTGAAGTGTGCTTTTCTTCGGCCGGCCGACCCCTTTTTCATCTGTGTCCCGACCCCTGTTCTCTCTTTCTCTCTTTCGCTCTCTTTCTCCGTGGCCCTCGGCGTCCCCGTGCCGTTCACCGAGGTTTACTTATCCCACAATAGAAGGAACCGACGCGTTATTTATACATTCCGCGCCATATGGACCCATACGGGGACCAGAAAGGAGCGAGCCGAGATAAAGGGAAGGAGGGCGCGTGCTTGACCCTTTGAAGATACAAACCTCAGACACGTCGAGCAAATACTCGGCCCCCGAGCGTCGGGGACCACCGACATAATATTATCACGGTCCCTTCACCCAAAAACTTCTCTCCCACCTACCCCCCCCCCCCCCCCCCCCCCCCCCCTTTTTTTCCGAGGGATGACAGCCTTTTAAGTTGTGACACGTTCCAACCTCCTCCTCCTCCCCTCCACTCCTTTGGCCGCCACTCACAACTGTCGCTGATGTGTACGGCGCAGGCTGCAACTCTATTGTCACCGCGTTAACGAGAGGACAAAAAATTTAGCAAGAGATCGAGTTGCCACGCCATTCTCCTCGACGGATAGGCAGTCAGGCAGCTGCGCGAGGAAACTCTCATTTGCATACGTGGGCGATGAGGTTTCGTCCGTTGAATTTCTGAACGCTATTGTTTGCCGTCCGGCGAGGCACGCCGTTCTTCTGAACTATGGCCGGGAAATTGCTCTTTGGGATTGTTCGCCGAAGAAAATGGGACACCTTGGCCACCTTAATACCGAAGTTGTATGTGCCTCGGCGAAATCGTTTGATAAACGTTCACACGTTTGACGTTGAAATAATTTGTCAACGACGCAGCATTCATTTCGTTAAGAACGTCATTTTGAAGAAGTTTCTCCTGTGCGCACAGGGTGCACCAAAAATATTGTGCTTCCTCGAAGGATTTCTGGTAATTTTTTCCTTTGCGAAAATATTCTCTACGGCTTTGGTAAGGAGTTGTTAACGAGAAACACATAAAATTCGCATATCCCGATATTTACTGATTATGTCACTATCATCAGCAATATTATTTCAAATTTCACCCACTCAATTTTGTCAAAGGTACATATAATCTGTTCTGGTATTTATGGGTATAAAAATTAAAATATACAATTTTGCTGGCGCTCCTCGTTACGAGCAAGTTCGATTAATCGAATGAGTCTCGAAGATTCTCGGATGCGTCGACGAATAAGGGAACTTTTCACCGTTATACTTGGCCGTTCTGATCGTAGTTCAACAAACGTTGTACATTATGCAGAGGGCTGCACTTACCGTTAATTAATCAGCGGAACATTATAGAATAACGTCGAGTCAATGAATTAATCCGGAATTTTACGACGTAGAGTCGAAGAAAAATCTACGGATTTTCAGCGGATAGCCGCTCGTAAAAAGTTTCATGGGTATCATGCGCAAGGGTTGGAAATTTCGCGCGATTACGGCGTGCCCGAAGAAACGGATGATCGGACAATATATACTTGAGAGACTGATACAGCCAGCTCTGCGTTTAAAAAAAATGCTGATTCCCTTGAATTCTGTACAGGGACCACGGACGCATAAAATATGAAGGAATTTAAAAGCTGGCTTCCCGTGGGAATCACACCGGTGCCAACCTGTCCAGAAAATTCAGAGCACTATAGTCGCAGAAACAAAGAGTCTAAGATGTCTTGGCTTTATTAACGCTAGGTTTGCGAAGCACGCTAGAGGTGGCCATTTTCCATTATTTTACAGAAATAACAAGAACGTGTCTCTCGAAATTCCTAGGCCATTCTTTTTGTAACATATACACACCCGAAGAAATTTTGTTGAATTCCTCGCGAATGCACATTTACAATCTCGACTGTAGTAAATTAAAAATATTAGAACAGGTCGTTCAATCAAATTTTAGCAATATTAATTGCGCGTCCTTTTGATATATTTTTGCGACGAGTTTTTGCCTACAAAACCAATTTGTCTGAATATCACGACGTAATAAATTTTTGCATTACACCCGACACAAATATCAGTATATATTAATCCAAGATAAATTAGCCCGTACCGTTAAATCGTGAAAAAACGTGTCGTTTGGAGTTCGAAAAAAGACGGGTAATATTTTTCTGCGGGCGGTGCAATTGTGGAAATTTTAATTGGAAAACGAGAGATACGGGGAAATAATTGAGTAATCTCTCTACTGAATTTCATTCAATCAACAGCACGGATCTCGATGCTTATAATCGATCCGACGTGTGGCAGCAGAATTTCACCTATTAATCAAAGCATTATAATCACGATTCGAACGAAAGTATTCCTGTTGAAAAGGCTACGATCAAATAGTAACATTTTATAATTACCGGTCACGACAGAGACAGAACGCGTCACGTGACCGCGGGGCGGAGCGTGGGGAATTAGAGTGGGGGAACAAGTCTTGATCTGAGGACTATGCGAGGATGTCACCAGATGAGGGGCGGGAGCACGAATCGAGGGGAAATAGTTACCCTCTCCCTGCCAGCACAGAAGTATGCACGACAGAGGGGGCACTCGCTGGCTCCGCCCATCCCCACCGTTGACGCTCCAGTAGGCCAATGCCTAGGCTTTGACGTCACGCGCTACATAGTGTGTGCAACCGCTGTAGCAAATATAGCAGTTAGAGGCGTGCCCCTTTGCACTCTGACCAATCAGCCCGGCGTTCTTTTCACGAGACGTCTTGCGCGGCACGCACAGTACATGCAGGCTAGCCCGCAAGGGCGTGGCTTGGCGCCCGCAGGGGCGTGGCTTCGTGCCCGCCGTTCTGTACATGCCCAGGGCAAGAAAATCGCCGCTCGTACGGGCAGACGCTGAACAGCTCTGGCCTATGGTGTACCAGTGACAAGATTGTATTGTATTTGCTAAATGGGCAGGTTAAAGGGTCAATAAATAAATAAATCAAAATCGTCTATCGGCGCGAGCTATCGAATAGACAGAAATTAAACGGCGTTAAACCGCGTTCCTTCGCGATGTTTCGGCTGACTAACCGGCTGAGAAGCTGGAGGAACTGTTAAGTCCTTTTACTTTTAATTAGTAATGGCTCGGAGATCCGCGTTGCGTTTAACTCGCCTTAATAACGCAGCAACTTATTCCATCCGTTGCTAATTCAGCCGTTTCACTATCTGTCTCCTAAATACCCAGCCGAATAGACATAATTCCATCTAATGGGGTAAATCCACAGAGATCGAGACAGGGAAAGGAGAGAGAGAGAGAGAGGAGAGGAGGTAAAGGAGATGAACGAAGGGAAAGGGAGAGAGAGAGAGAGAGAGACAGAAAGACGTAACCAGAGAAGACAAACGCTGAGCCTTCCTTCTCCGCTTTAAAAGTGTGACCAAGTGGCAGGGTTCTCGGCGAACGAGTGCTTTATTTACGACGACCTACCATTATCTCGACTCGGATACACAGCCTCGCAAGCTGCCGTGCTCCGAGGGCGAAAAAAAAGTAGTAGAGTTCGAGGTTGAAGGGGTTTCCTGGTCTTGACGACTCGAAAAATTGACTCTCTTTTTTTTTGTACCTTGTTTTGATCCCCGCGGTCTTAGAAATGACCCACAAAACTTTCTTCAGGAGAAACTCGGAATTAGCCGAGATGCTGCAGACGAAACGAGCTTTCAGCGCCATTCGTCCGGAAGAAATTCATAAAAGCAATTCACGTCTGCACGTGAATTGCTTTCACGAATCGTAATCGTGTCTGGCGGATAGGTTTTCAGTTTAGCTGACATTCTGGAACGCTGGAAATGTAATTAGTTGACTGCGGATCTTGGTGCAAAATAAAAATTGTTATTCCCACAGCTTTGAAATTAGAATCACTTTTTAAAAAATATTACTCTTTATCAGAACTGCGAAGAAAATAATTAAAATCACTTTTTGCAACGTTTTTATCTCCGAGCCTGCAATCGAAATTCAAAAAATTATTGCTTGAGTAATTATTTCACATAAAACAATCCAAACTTACTCTGTTTCGGGGGAGACATCTTCTGGTGGTCACAAATCTCTTCTAGGTGGACGTGTTTCCTTCAAGGTGACCTCTGCTCTCTTCTCATACGGAACCGTATGTTTTTATTTAGGTAAACACATAGCCCTTCCCGAGACGCACTCAATGACCAAAACACTGTCATCTTCCAAGGTCGTTCAAGGTCATTTAATGCCGTTCAGAATTTAGCTTAGGTAGACGGAAGCACGTTCAGTAAGAGACGATTTGTGACCACCACCTTTTATCTCTCCCGGAGACATTCTCCCATATATGTCCCTCACCCACACTCCATACAAGCATGGTGGGGGTCTCAAGAGTGGGAGGACTCGCATGTGACTCGCAAGGCACTGTGTTTTATCCAGAAACATTAAACAATATTTCCAAAACAACGAAATACAGTTATGTTAGAAAGTGGCATTTCCTAGTCTCACACTTTGAGACCAAAAGAAATTAGAAAAAAAAATGTTTCAACGCACGGATCTCGTCAGAGAGATCGTTAACGTTGCAGACGTTGCGCGTTATCCGCGTTGATCGTCTGACCGTGTAAACCAATGTAACGCCACGTCGCACGTTGTAACGGCCGTACAACGTCCACGTGAGCCCGGGCAAGTGGTTAAATGACAAGAATCGAAGTGTCGCGATGTTCCGCGAAATAAAAATTGAATATTTTCACCGGAAAGTAGGAGAAACTCCTCTCTCTCTCGAATCGTAGTACACAGAGATATCGTGCGCCGCGGAATCGGCGACCGTCGACGAACGACGTCGCGACGATTGTGCAATGGTGTCGCTGTTCCGCTCCGCGATTCAGAAAATCGGTATCACGGAGGAGCTCGGAGAGTCTCCGATCGACGTTGTCCCGGACAATAAATACGCGTGCTCATTGTTTATTTCCGGGCGTCGCGTCGAGGGGGAACAAGACAATTTCTGCCGTCGGGGAAGAACTTCTCGATAGAGTCGGGGGCTCTCGGTTGTTACGAGAGAGCGATCTCTCTTCCAGCGCCACGCCCATGCACGGCATCTATTTCTATATCGGGGAAAAAATTCCGCAGGAGTTCGAAACAGGGGCGAACAGAGAGTTTCGTCGATTGCGCGCACGTGTGCGTGCGTGTACACTAGTGCACGCATGCTATGCAGAAAAGGTGGTCGTAGAGGAGAATCGAAAAGAGAGAGGGAGGAGGAGAGAAAGAAAGAGGGATGTGGTGTGCTGGTGTGTTTACTGAGAACTACATACTACCACCCCTTTTTTATCGCGTTGATGTTTTCAACCCTCTTTTCCCCCCTCTCTCTCTCTCTTTCTCTCTTTCACTACATCCCTCTCTGTCCTTCTCACTCGCACTTTTTCTTCCAGGTTCGTTCAAACTCGGCTTTCCACCGAGGATTTTCGGGGATTTTGTCTGCGACCGGAAACGGAAGAGGAGACGATCCGGTAAATCGAATTCGGCTAATATACGATAGCTTCCCATCAAGCCCCAAGAAGAGCCACGTTCTGAGAAGTTTGTTTCTTGAACGCCAATATCGTTCCTCCGGTAATCAGAGATATTTTACGAAGGTAGACCCGGGGGAGGAATTGCGTTTTCGTTTTTCACAGGTCATTTAACCCGTGCGTAATCAACCCTTACTCTCTTTCTCTCCCTCCTCTCTCTCTCTCTCTCTCGATCGTTTCATTGCTTTCGGTCGGGCCTGCATTCCGTAAAATTGCTCGAAGAATTATACGATCTCCTTTCGATGCGTTGTCGTCGGAGGAACGGGTTATGGAGACAAAGAACGCGCGTAACTCTGAGTACAGTCGCTTCTAAAAGTGGACCATCACTATTTGTGGCGAATCAGTAAGTACAGTCGCCTCGGAAAGTAACTTTACACATTAGCAAATTATCTACTATTATCTATTGTCTTTAGAAAAGAAATCTGAAAAGAAAATACGAACATTTTATTATAAATTGTTTTTAATCATGTTTGCCCAATCCCAAAAATCCGGAAAGAATGTTAATCATCACAATAAGACAACTGCCGTAATAATATAAATTCTATCTGATAACTTCAATGTAAAATTAGCAATTTTGAGATTTAGAAATTTTTAAGAATATATTGTACAGTGAAAAATTCGGAAAAAATTCATGGT
>CM052113.1:3486989-3517031 GCA_028454245.1 Halictus quadricinctus | reverse complement strand
TACCATTTGTTTTCAATCATTCTGACATATTCAGACCTATCCTAATGCCACCTACAGAAAAACGGCACGAACTTTCCGGACAACCCAATAAAAATAATGGCGGGGTAGATGTGCCATTTGTGGCCAGTCACTTATTTATTCCGATACACAGGGTGTCCCGAAAATGTAGTTCTAATTAAAGTACACGATGTTCAGCTAAAATTGATTTGAACTCTGTTATAGAAGATAAAAAGTTCTACTCGTTTTGTATATTAAAATAATTCACTCTAATTCCTAGTACAGTTCTTACTCTGTGTATGTCCCAAATGCTTAGGCGATAAAAGTCCCCGAACTACCCCCACTACCGCGGGGAAGCACGGGGACCTCGGTCACCGTGGAAGAATAGTATCTCCTGCCCGATATATGTCCATCACTAGACCGGTGTTTCGGACATAGATCGAGTAAGCACTGTATAATACATAATATGCATGCACCGTTCACGATCAATGAATGGAGCAGTGTAAATCAGTAAACTTGATTGTGATAATTAAATGTTTTCATCGGAGTGATTTAAAATAAATTGAAGTGTTCAACGGCAAACAACTTCATTTTAATCAGTACGTCATGAAGCCTATTTAATATAATGGCAAGTAAAACAGTTGCGGAATGGGTTTCAAATGAATTTAAAATACTCCGAGAATTAACGTAAACTGACCGATAGGGAGAATGTTGCTTGTAAAAAGGCGTTTATTGTTGGTTTTCTTTAATTCAACTCGTGTTATCGTAAATAGAACCAATGTTGTAATTCAGGAAATAATTGATCGAAGTAATATTTACAAAAATATATATAAAGTAATCGATCATTTATATTCAACCGAATTGTTAGTCGAGTAACAGAAGCGGCAAATAAATGGAGCTATTTTAACTCGAAAGTAACGATTTCATTATTATATTTTCTTATGGTACAATAATTAAAGATCCTCGTTCGATTCCTCAGTTTTATGCAAATATAGGGAAATTTGAATAACAGAAAATGAATATTTAATAATCCTTATGCAATTATTTGAAATTATTCGTAGGAAAATGCTCGAGGGATCCGAAAGGAATTCCGGGAACGGGAATTATTTTTCCTCCATAAAGCGACCAAGTTTTTTCTACTTTTATCCATTAAATCTCACAGTATGCAAAAAAGAAAGCGACGACCAAAGATGAATTAAAACATTTAATGTCAACTGTACGCGATCGAGAGCAGTCACAGTTAATTAACAAGTGTAACCGGAGCTGTTTTGATGGATTGTCTGCTATGTATATCTCTAACAAGCAACTATTATGCGTACATACATATACTTGCCAGTACGCGTATAATGCACTTCTACTGCTTACTCGAATAGAATATTAATTACCCTTGTGGCCTAAACTTGTGACGTAAATACTTGTAGTTTACCGAAGTTTAATCATTTGGAAGGTCAGATAGTACCATTCGAAAGAAAATTAAGTAAATTTCATTATATTTGTTCTCACTAAAATCTGATCTGTTGTTATTCTTAAATCTTAATTTTATTAATCAATATTGTTGCAATGAAAATTTTATTTTCACTGTTTAGTAGACACAATAATATCATGTAACTTCCGTTTCACCTTTTTTTTTTAATATCATTTGTTGTTCTTCAGATATTTCAAGAAAAAGTTGGACAGTTTCATTGATTTTATTCTAACAGAAATGCTACGCCATTCAGAAATATCAAACCGTCAGTTAGCCACATTTTTTCATTTACAATATTCGCAAATAAAACACTCTAGTTACACGATTCGAATCAATTGTCACGTGCTAACAGTATTGTCCACAAAATTTTAATATTAATCGATAGCTTTCCATCAAATACAAAATTTCATAAAATTTTCATGAAAGGTATAAAAGCAAATATCGGAATTTTATGAAAAAATCATTTCCCGAATATGACGCCACATGTTAGAATTTCAATTAAAAACCGCGTATGAAAATTATGACACATACAAACACACACACACGCACACACAAGCGCTGAGAAGAACGCTCGCGTGATTGGCCACCCGATAAAAATGTAAACCCCATTCCAACGCTCCGAGTCTCGCATTTATCAAGCTGCCGTTGAATATAAAATCAATTTGTTTAAAACAAAAACTCAAACAGAATTCCTAATTCTACATTTTTACACGAATACGGTACGGAAACAATAAATAATAGAGAAAGGTCCAACACTCAATTTAAACTCTAAATCAATATTAAAATACTAAAATTAAATATTACAAAATTTGCTTCTTCTGTAACTAATATTCAAAAATTAACTTTTAGCTCTAGAGCTGATACACAACAGTGTATCAAAGAATAGTACCCCTCCTAGTCGATACATGTCACTGGCTAGACCCGTGTTTTGGACAAGTATCGAGTAACCTTGCTATTTTATTTATTTTTCTGGAAAAAAATCTTGTAAATGATCCATTTCTTTATCTTTCTAGACCGGAAGCTTCCTCTTACGGCCAAAGTAGTTCCGGACATTGCAGCCGCGGAAAAACTAACACGGGCAGAGGTTAAGGCACTCGGTGGCCCAGGAAAGTCTCGTATATTACGTCTGAAGCAGCTAGAACACGAATCCGCGACGTAAATCATATAATATAGACAGGTCTTAGAATAAGACATGTACCACTTGTCACGTAGCACGGACCGAAAAGCCAAGTTGCTATCCAGGGACGAAAGTCTGCTCCACCTTCGAGATCATAGCGAGTGGAGAAGAAAGCAAGCCGGTTTTATGAATATATTACGAGTTCAGTGTACGCCTTACATCGTCCAGCTTTCCGAAATCTGCACACGAGGACCGTAATACCGAAACCCCTGAAAGATGGCTGGTACCGTAGAGGGTGAGGAACACGTCCGGGAGGAAATTGAAAAGTTCTATTAAAAATTGCAGGGCCAGGGGCGCATACGTGGAAACGTGCGACATAAATCGATCCTTCAGCGTGTACGAAACAGAAAATCGGGAAACAGGGGGGTTCACTGCCATTCATACGTCCTGACGTGATTTATGCTGCTTTTTTCTTCTGACGTTAAAAAGTTACTTGACGTCCCGACCCCGGTATAGTGCGGCAATTAAAAAAAATCTGCACGATTTTTGCTTACATGTACGCGACGTACAACGAAATCATTATTTTCCACACTGTTGTTTCTCGCACGTTCCAACCGAAAGTACAAACCAAAAAATATTACACTTCATTGCCGATTTCGACAATTTTCCAAAATCGGAAATTTAGTGTTCAATTATCTCCCGGACCCACTGTAATTATTTTTATAATTCGAATATTATTAAACCTCGTTTTGTGCAGGTGCAGGAATATTTTCAGGAATTTATATTGCAAGAACTTCACTTCCTGGGACCAGAAATTTTTAACTCTTTTTTTTACCCTACTCTAATTTCCCCTTCCACCGTGCTATTCCCCCACTCCTCCGCCACGGCTCGGTCACGTGACGCCCTTTTCAAGGAAGTACATTTTTGGGACGCCCTGTATATTTTGTTCCACAATTATTGAAATTATGAAAACCTTTCTGCAAGAAATAATTGTGTAAATGGTGATATTGGAGCACGCGAAATCTAAATAAAAATCTTGCTATTTGGCAAGGTATGCCAGTTAGTTTCAGTGTTAATTGAAGGTAGACACTCGTTTGCTTACAAAGGATTTCCGTTCGTCGGGAGATGGTGCTTCACGATGGGCCAACAGTTACAGTCCCGGCGAGATGAAAATTTAACATAAGTGTCCGATCGGGATGTAACCAAGCTGGATATACTTCGCCGTGCGAAGGTATAACTACGATAATGGACTCGGTATAAGCCGATTATCCTACACACGCAAACCTTGGATTTCCTGGCAGATTATGTCCCGGAAAAGGAAAAAGTTACGCCCGAACCTGGCGTTAAGGTATTACGATGTTCCTAGCTTTAACAACGGTTGATAACGAAGATACTTTTTCAAGTTACCACTTTCGTTAATTAGTCTATCCTAACGAGCGGCACTCCGCGCGAACGGTTTAAATACCGTTGATCCAAGTAATTGTTTCAACACTTTCCGATTCTCGAGAAATTGTCTACACTGTAGATGTATAAAGTACGCCCTTTGAAAACGAACTTTTTTCAAATTGGACTTGAGTTTTTGTTGAGATGTTAAAAGGATTAGCTTACTGGGTAATCTGTAAATAATTTGTTCTTTTTTTTTACGTGGCTATTGGCCAGAATTGCGAAGAAAAAGGTGATGGTCACAATTTTTAACTGTTTTTTTTTGTTTCTGACGAGTTCAGTTTTGTTATTGTATGTACACCATCTTTTTAAAAACGAAATTAGCACAGTTCAAATATCGACAATTAACGCAAACAGACTTTTGACTGATGCAGCGTTCATTGCATCTTCTTCTTGGAAAAATTCTTGGAAAATTTGCGAAACACTTGGCCGGCTTGAATATTTCAGAAAGACCGAAAGTTCTTGGACGACGTTTACACTGCGCCGGACTTGCGAGCCTTCAAAATGTTTAAACTTCCCAATGGCGATGGAGATACTCGCGGCCAATCAAACTGGTTTCTATTTGCCAGAGTGATTACACGCCTCGGACACTCATTTTGTACGAAGGTAATGTGAAGTGATCACTGGGCTGCGGATCTTTATGCAAAATAAAAATAATAGTTTAACTTAACTGTGAGAGACAGAAGTTACATACAAATGTATTCCTTTTCATTTCTGACAAGAATCCATAAAATCCGCAGTCTAATATGTTGTATTACTTTGTACAGTGTTTACTCGATATATGTCGCAAATGACTGGCTGATAGAAGTCGTAGAATTATCCTCACTCCTTCAGGGTATACCTCGCGAGGGATCATGAACCGAGGTCTCTTCTACGTCGGCGTGGATCAAAGACTATCTCCTATCCGATATTTGTCACTGGCTAGACCCGTATTCTGGACAGGTATCGAGTAAACGAATTTACAGAAATTGGTTGAAACAAAATTCGCATCATGTTAAGACTTAAGCTGTGACTTGGTCTTACTGAAAAATCATGTGCACTATAAACGTAGAAAATTCAGGAGGGTTCTGCTCTTACGTATACAGGCATAAGCTCTTATATAAAATTTGGATAGCTTCCTTGGGGCAGGGAGTTTTTGTTAAGTTTTGTGGTGGGAGTTTCCGTGAAAAGGGAACTCCATCTCAGCCGCTCGGAGGAATAAGTTGGAAAGGAACGTGTCGGTGATGAGATTAGGCTGCTTTCTCGGCCGCCGGTTGTGTCATACATATTCGATACCGTTTCCGACACGTGAAGAACACTTGGGAATATGTGGTGTCTTGCTGATACCTCAAGGCGATTTTCACATGTTTCTTTATTCTCTGCTTTCAGCGTTCGTGCACGTGAAAGGCCTTTCACGGACACCTTTGTGGTCACCTAATTATATCGTGACCAGTATGCTGACAATTATCGAATCTCATGACATTAATCGCACACTTAAGAATGCAGTCACAGGGTATAGCCAGATAAGGAGGTCAATCAAAAGTTCCTTTGAATAGAATAGGGCATCACGAAAAACCATACTGTGCAAAATTTCAACCCCATATCTCGATCGGGAGGGTAGTTATGGGGTAAAATCGAAAAATCAGTTTTTGCCCTATTTACCCTAATCACCGATGTTTAAAAATTCTGGGAAAAATCTGAGACACGTCCAGTACCCAAACACATACTCTGAAATTTGTTTCAGATTTTTAAATCGAAAATCCTGCTTGCAAAAAATCAAAAACGGGCAGCCCAGTAGCTCGGTTACTCAGTTCAGTGAATTAGGGCATTCCGACGATGCTGGTTTGTATAAATGGAGTGCCATTGCACTAGTTACAGTTAATTTCGTTACAGAGACGACATGTAGACATTCGCGGATTGCCTATAAATTAGAACAAAGGCAGCGGGGAGAATCGTGAGAACGAGAAGTGGATACGCTCCGGTATTTATAAGCAATTAACAGGAAAATGACGGATCGGGCTCGATCCGTGGAATGCAGCGGTGAAAAGGCTTTTTCACTGGGCTAAGCGGGCAGGATCGTGCACCGGGGGGATTGGTCCTGTTACAAGGACACGAGTGAATCCGAACGTCCATCGACAACAACCTCGGCAGCTGTAAGAATATGGCCGGTGCGGAAAGCCCGAAAGGATTCGCCGATCGTGTTGGATACTGTCGGTTTCCCTCGCTTTGCGAAAATAGCGAGAGAAAATTCGGGAAACGCTTTCGACCGGTCCGACAAATTGCAACCACCCGGGAAATCCAGATACGGGGATTTGCCTTATTGATCCCTTCACGTACGCTAACACGCGATTTCCACGGGAATACGCTGTCGGTTTTAATTAATTAAGCGAGGAGAAACTGATTCCAGTTCTCTCTCTCTCTCTGTCTCTCTCTCACTTTTCTTCCACCGCCGCACCAGGGGCTTGGTCCGTTACATTATGTTTGTGTAATCATTACCAGACTACGGCGGATATCTCGTTCAATCCGCGAACCCCTTTCCCCGCTATACATCAGAGATCCACGATGGACTCTCGGAGCCATCGAGGAAAATGTAAGGATGGGAATTGAAAGACGGGTGAAAAAGAATTTCACCGCGCTGAAGGGTCCATCCTTATTGATCACCTCTCACGACGCGGTGCGCGCTCAAATGGATTACGGGGAAATAATTATTAACCGTGATATCCGGGGCCCGAAATAGATTCGCTCGGCTGCGAGTACGGAAAACGGGAAATTATTCTGAAAAGCGCCGGCCGATAATGAAATCACATTCAACCGCCTGCTCCGCGATGAATTTTTTCTCCATTTCGAAATTGTTCCCTTCAATTATTTCTGACCCCCGAGTCTACAAGCGTCGGAAATTCCACGAGTATTTCTGATTTCCACGACATGGAACATTCGCGGACGAGAGAACGTTTAAAATCATAATTTCCGCAAGTTAAAAAACGCGCAACGGATACCAATGTTCTGTATCAGGTTATTAGGCTTCATAAAATTAATTTACAACTGTATTTCCGGACGATGTAGACCCTGCTTAGAAAGTTGCGATCAGAATTTAAAGATTTTACCTGGGTGACCTGAAATGACTTTTATCCGTTGCACTACAGTGTTTGCTCTATATATGTCCCAAACGCCTAGCCGATAATAGTCCCAGAACTACCCCCACTTTCGCGGGGTATACCCTGTGAGGGGCCATGAAACCGAGGCCTGTTCTACGTCGGCGTGGAGTAAAGAATAGTATCTCCTTGCCGATATATGTCCTTGGCTAGACCCCTGTGTTGGACATGTATCGAGTAAATACTGTATATCACGTGCTCCAGACTTAAGAATTAGCTGTTTATTTGATGAAAAAGAAATTTGCTGATATCGATGTTTATCGAATGCATATTGCTTTCTAAATGTCCGTGACATAAAAGGTGAAATTAACAAGAAAATGTTTCAAACAAAAATGAATCTTCTTTTTTAAATAAAAACCTAATGTCATCTTGATTTTCTCATATATATGCTTTACCCAATAATGTTACAGCTGGCGTCAAGACGAATCCAATTAGCAGCTTTACTATGGCTTTAAGTCTGGATGCAATGTTAAAATCTATGCGAACAGCTAATTCCTCGATTGAGACCACCGAGCGACGGTGCAAAAACTGGACATTTTCAACTCCGTGGCGTTCAGTTGAAACCTGCAAAAAGTCCGTTGTTGTCCAGACGTCGCGAAACAGAGCGGCGTAATTAACCTTGCTCATTATTCGGCTCTCGTATAGACCTCCCCTCCGCGAGAGATGTAACTAATAAAATTCGCGTGCGTTTCAATCTCGCTGCTACCGTTACACGCGAGTCGACGACATATATTTTACAACGCGAATCGTGTTTAATTTTCATTTTTTTTTCCCCCCCACCACCTTGACTCGACCGCCTGTGATCTCGGGGGCGAGAAACTCGGTACGAGAATTGCAATTACCGTGGCAACCCTTTGGCCCGGTATGTGCTTCACGTTTGACACGCATGCACCGGTCACGTACGTGTGCCGCTCCGCCACAAAGTGGAGTGTTTGCCCTGTCTTTGGTAATGTAATAGAGTAACGTATGCGAGAACTCCCGGGCTAGATAAAACAAACGACGTCCAAACGAGCCCTCCGCAAACGTCTTCGGGAACACACGGTGTCGCCGCAGAACCATGCAAAATAACAAAATGGCGGCGTATCGTTTCGACTGTTTTGTTGCTGTTCAATTTCCGTCGAATAACAGGAACGCGCGAGCCTCTGGTTATTTCCGCAGCCATTGTCTCCCCCGCACGAGTGTTTACCTTCCCGTGGTGCACTTTGTTTCTTCAGCTGTTAGACACTAGTGACACTGTTTTTTGCTGGTAATGAATTAGAAAAAAAAATATGATATCAAATGAAGAGAAAGAGATCATAAAACATTGCAGAACGTTAAAAGTTCTCTATAATTTTACCAGATTTTACCAGCTATGCGAATTTATTTCTATTTTAGAATAAAAAACAATATTGTACCTACGTAATAACACTCGCTGCAAGGGAAGTATTTTGCTCCATATTCGGAACCCTCCCCAAATTAGGTTACAGCGTTTACTCGATATTTGTCCAAAAGACGGATACGGACATATATCGTCCAGGTGATGCTATTCTTTATAAAGTCAGATTTTGTAAAGATTTTGATTGAAATCAGTAAAATTTAATATCAGGGAAGTGACTGTCCCGTTATTCACTTTTGTTTCCCGATTTGTTGGGATAAGGCTCTACTGTACTTTCGGGAACCCAGCTCGGCCCGGCCCGGCCCGAGAAATTCAGAACCGATCCGTGCCGATATTTTCGGGTTCTCGCACGCCTCTGATGGAAGGAGTTCTGGTAGGAAGAAGTTCCCGGGTACTGTATCTAGGGACTTTTTGTCGAATCAGAGGTAACAGCGCTGTTTCCCCTTGAGGGTTTCGTGAAGTAACGGTTTTTGTCGTCGGCCCGGTATAGAAATCGAGAGGGGGAGAAGGTGGGCCGAGAGGATAGAAGGACGCGACAAATCAAGCACTAATTGCATCTGCATTATACTGCATCCGGCGCCGGGGCTCGAGCAAGTACAACAATTACGGACTTATCGCGGCACCGGCGACTCTGTGCAAGATCGATCAGCGCAAATACGAAGGCGAGCTCTGGATAGGGCAAGAGAGAGAGAGGGAGAGAGAGAGAGAGAGAGAGAGGGATCCCCCGATGGATTAGCCCGGGCCTCGTAAGGCGTTAGTATGCTTTCGGGCGTAGACAGGCCGTGTTCGAAATTTCGATCGTTCATTAACGAGCCTTTTGCGACCGTTAACGGCTGTCTGCTCATACTAATTACTCTTTCATATTCTGTCGGATACGTTGTGCCCCTCGCTGACGCGAATTTCCAAGCGCACGGTATAGGCAGGTACGTTTTCAAACCGAAAGCGAAAATGCGGGACATCGACGACACTGATGGCACAGAACGAACCGAATGAATTCGCGCGACAAATAACCTGGAAACGCGGCGGAATATTTTTCTTCTTTTCTTTGCCTGTTGTTTTCGGCCTTCTAACGAACTCTTTTCCGGTCACCGATTGCTTCTAATGGGCAGGTTAAAGATTACATGTCCTGCTAAGCATTAGAAGATTCGTATAATATTGAATTACCATTGATTTTATTTTCAATGAGTTTATCAAAAATTGATCAAACATATATTTTTGTTTAATGTTCTCCACAACGTTTTAAAAGCAATGGAGCGAAATGTTTAGAAATCATTAGGCGGGATGTATTTTGAATTCATATTACTTTTTCACGCGGAATATTTAAAAAAAACCGATGCGTGTGAAAAAGGGCACGCTTTCATTAAAAAAAAAAAAAGAAACGTGTATTTAAATTTTTAGGTGCATCGTCGCTAGCACGGAGGAAGCGAAGTAGCAGTATAGTAGACCTTTTTATACCATTCAGCTTTTTTCAGATTTTTCCTATTTCCAACCAAATTCGAGATATAAGCCGTCCAATTTGACGGTATAACTTTTGTAAAACGAGTATGGATTTTACAAACAGGTTGTGAATAAATAAAATGTAACCATTTTCACCCATCTTTTGTTTCATCGATTCGCCGTTTTTCTATTTGCAAAAAATATTTATGGAAATTTATTTCAATTCCATGTATACTGTAGGGTAATTGAATTTAGGCGAATACGAATTTCAATAATAATCTGCATTCTGGTTTCTTTTTCGTCTCTCAAAGGCAGGAAATGTTTATTTTCTGTAAATTTCCAATAGTCTCGGTGCTATTCGTATTTAATAACTGGAAAACCACAACGCTACAAGTATTAAACAATGTATTCTTTGTTACGTGGCATAAAGGAACATGTGGCCGCAGCACTCATTGAACCCAGCTTCGCTCTGCACTCTAGATCCTACAGATAATTATACCCGGTCTAAACTATCTCTAAGTAAAATCTGAACATTTAGGGCACAGTTCAAAAAGGATAGGGTCGCCCGAACTGAAAAGCATAACTGCTCTGAAAATGCTGGTCATGGGATAGATGAACCACTTAAATGTTTCTACGAGCAACAGATCTATCATCAAATGTGTGTCATCAATTTCACCAGTGGCATCCCTTAATACTTTTATTAATCCTCTAAATTTATTCTATCTTCTATCATCAATGCGAAACGACGTTAACAAATAAAGATTATAAAATCACCAAAGCAATTCACTCAAAAATTATTGTACAGCGGGGATAGTTGACTTTTATCGGAAAGATCTTTGCGACATATATCGAGTAAACGCTGTAATCACAGGTTAATATTTCTTTTATAGCGAATATAAAGTTGCATCAGTTGGTGCACGAGAAAATATATGGTCCCAGTCAAAAAAATCGAAGTTGACCTTCATAAGTCCTTGACGCCTCCACCTAAGAAAAACTAATAATACGTTCATCTCTTGGAACCATTCAATTCTCCATCCAAACATTTCTCGCTGTAAATAATAATAATAATGACATACACACACATACGTGTCTTTTTTCTCTGGACCGTGTTATTTCAAAATGGCGCGGAAAAACCGTTGGGTATACTGTTTTACCGCGTCGAGCGATCGACTGCTCGTTTATGGCGCAAGATATTGCCGGCGGGTAGCTAAAATTTGTGGAAGAGCGACAACACGTTCCACGGTAATTGGATTCGGCGAGTTGGCCCCGTAAAATTAATTGTTTATTCAGTCCTTTATTGTTCCCGTAAGCTATCTTGGCGCGAACTAGTTAAGCCGGGGGTGGGGAGGGGGGGTGTACGGATACGTTTTGGCCTATGAATGCAGATGACTGGCAGTGTGAGTTGTGTACTAGTTCACTTGAATAATGCTTGAGGGAGCGTAAAAGAGCGTGCGTACGTAACGTACACAAGGGGCCAGCTTACAAAGTACCCACATGACGGCTATCAAATGGCCAACATTTTCACCCACACGCCGCCGCAGCCGCGTTCGTTGAGTGCCTTAACAATGGACCTGATACAACGGATATCCTTGCCCCACGCACTTCTATCTCTCCCGCATCAACGCCACGCCCTTTCAACAGACTTAATTTGTACTCGCCGTGGTTATTGCCATAAGTTACTTCACGGGGACGATTTAATGAGGCACTCTGACATCCTGCACCCTCGCCACCCTATGGGCGCCATGAAATTTTCAACTTCTACTTCATCAGTGCGTATGAATACGCACGGTCAAAATTTATTGAGTATGTACCTATTGTTTTTAATTGTTCTTTTATATGTAAAACCTTTGACAACATATCCGTGAGACTTTTAAAATGAGCCCAAATACAGTACAATTTCGATCATATTCACTTGTGTGAAACGCGAGTCAGTAGAATTTTGATTATTCGAATCGAAACGAGTAAACATGATCCAAATTGTGTCGTGTTTGGTGTCCTTTGAATCAGAAAAATGTCACGAATATATTCCTAAATGTTACATAAAAAAATAATTAAGAGAAAGGAGTTTCACGGTTGGATTCTCGCTTCCATTACACAGAATACGTTCTTAATCGCTAATTTAGAAAATTAAAGATGTCTTTTATAGTTCTAACAGAGATTATACCAGTAAAGGAGGAACTATGCGGTGAGAATAGGGAAGAGTACAAAGTATAGTGGAGGCTAACAATATGTCTTGGGCCACTACCTAGATTGTGTTAGCAAAAGTGAGCCAGAAGCGAAAGAATGTTGGAAGCAGAAAAGTAGTCTCCCGTAATGAGATTTTCATTTAACACTACTCACTGTTAGCTGGCTACAAGAAGTAATTTAGCTTGTTATAGCTGAGAGGGAACCGACGAGAATCCCGTTGGGTCGTGTGACCTTTTACACACGTTGTAATCCTAATCTCGATTGGTCAGACTATACTCGTACCTTGCGAAAACCTACCCGCGTCGATTTCAAAGTTTCCCTGTTCTGTATGTACACTGGAACATGATCGACACGAATGAGCCTCTTCGCTGCCGAGTGACCTAAGCCCAAAATTCGAAAAGAAATAGAATGCTTATTTTATTTATCAACTCAACTTACTTATACTTTGTAAAAAAGTAAAAGTCAATTTTACATCGTAGAAGAAATGACCGTAAAAATTTCTGGAATTGTGGCTTAAATTCATGTGTTGGACGGCTAAACTTCACCTCAGGAAACCAGAAATTTTAAACATTTTTTACGCAATCCTGTAGGTTTTGGCGAGGAAATTCCGAAAATCCAAGTTTTAGTTCTAGGAGATCAGCAGTTCAAAAGTTATGCGTGTGTAAAGTTATGCGATTTTCTGCGTGTTTGACAGGTAAGGGCGCCAGGTAGGACAGGTAGGTTCTCCGTTAAATTATATCACCGTGCGCTTGTGCTGCCATCCAGCGGGGCCCTTACCTGTCAAAACCGCTGAAAATCGTTCAAGTTAAACACGCATAACTTTTGAACTACCAAACTCCTAGGATTAAAACTTGGATTTTCGGCATTTTCTCGCCAAAATCTGCGGGATTCTATAAAAAAGACGTTAAAAATTTCTGGTTTCCTGAGGTGAAGTTTAACCGAGCTACATTCTGCTCCTGATTTTTGGTGAAGTTGTTACACAAAATTTCCGACAGTGCGATATTAAGAAAGTGGACTTGAATGTTCTGAATATTTTACGTGACATAGTGCGTGCCCCATTTTAACATTGTTTATAATACGTCACCCGTAACCGAAAACGCTGTAAAACAAGGAGTATTCGCTGGGGCAAGCTGGTCCCTTTCACGTTTGCGTTGCGTTTACGATTTCGTGTTTCAACTCACTTTGCCCGACACGTGCCTTTGTACTCTTGAAACATAAATACAAGCATGGCTTTGATATTATCCTCTCTCGCGCGACACCGGGAACGTTGTTGCGGCGCAAACGCGAGGCGCGGCGCGGCGCGGCGCGGCGCGGCGGAAGGTGTTCGCGGCGAACCTTTAATCGTTGCACACAAAGCAATGCATATTGAAGTAAACAAGAGGAGACAAATGTACGAGAGATACGTGACCGAAGTTGGATGGCCAACTCATTCGCGTCCGTGTATGCGATACTTCGGCTGGAACGTCACGCCGCGCCGCGCCGCATGAAACTCGATGCTTCAAACAATAGGCTGATCAGCTCTTTCGCTACGAAACTCTGATTAGCTTTCCGAGCGGTATTGTTACATCTATCGCTTTTTTCCGCAGTTGAGAACCGAAAAATGCCGAATTTCCGACCTCGACCGGTGTAATATTGTTTTCAAGCCAGTCGCTGCAATACCGTTCTCGGCAAAAAGTAATCGGAAGATTATGATGGCGGTGGAAAATAATTCAATCAAAATTGCGGAAAGTGCCTACTGGAAATAAATAAAATGGTCCGTGCAAAGAGCACATGTAAATATTTCGACGGCTTGACAAATTTTATATAGAAATATGAGCCAGCGAACGTTCGATTCAATTTCAAAAGTAATCTTTTAATCAGCTGATGGAGTTCAGAATTTGAAAATGGGAGACAATTGTGAAGTGATTCAACTCTCCGAGGTTAAACCTTGTTCTGAACAATGCTTTATACGTTTGACGTTCCAACGATTATAAAGTAACGACTCCAATACGTATTCCAGAATTTTTATGGACTTTTCGAAAGCCTAGAACAGTTAACAAATTAGTTGTCAGCATAAAGGACCCAGTACGCAGACGGAGCATTAATATTTATTGGTTCGGTGTGTAGAAATTGTGAATAAATACTGTTTCTTTTAACAATTACAGTAAAGCCTCGCTAGTTGCACGAGACCTTCACCAAAATTGGTCAACGTTGCAACGAACTGTTTAAAGATGGTGACAATTGCAGTTTTTTGCGACTCGATTAACATACGTGCAGACATACAGACATATTTTTCAATGAAAATAACGATCAATAATAACAACGAAATTTAGTATAGTAAAACTGATTGTTCCAAAATCGCGTATTGTCGCAGCGTGATATATTGCCTACAGGAAATATCGTAAAATGTGACAAAAGCGTACGTCGTTCAATGAAAGTAATAAAAGAAATGAGCAACAATGGACTCTTGCGACCTGAACGATGAAATCACCTCGTGATTTATTGTAGTCTTCAATAGCAGTAGCATTACCGATATTCTCATTCGTATTTCCGCGCCTGCGTTTAATAATTCCAATAGTATCTTCCGCAATAGTATCTTCCTAATAACGTAATACCAAAAGGCCGTAAAAATTACATTTCAATTTTTGTAGTAGTCGAAGTTAGTAACTCCCTTCGAAAAGATGCGTAACCACGAATAGAGGTTATTATTCTATATACCAAAAATTATGTTAATACACTCTATACAGTGGATTCTCGATATATGTCAACAACAAGGGTCTTGCCAGCGACATGTATCGTCCAGGAGACATACCCTGTGTTACGTTTACACTCCTCGGCGTCCTAGGCGGTCCTCCGCGGTAGTGGGGATAATTCCGCGACGTTTATCACCCAGGCCTCGGCGACATATATAGAGACTGTATCGGGTAATCCGATCAGTGTTAGTTTATCGCTCAGCTTGCTCGTTTGTTCTCCGACAATAGAAATGAAAGTATAATTGGACTGCCACTAAATAGATTCCGCAATTCGGTTGAAGCTTTTTTGGTTTTTTTTCGGTGGTACATTATGTCTTCCCGAGAAAATGGGAAACGCGTGATGCAATATTTTTGCCGGACCGGTGTATCCGGGCAGTATGGTGTTCTATGTGCTTGTTTAGTTTCCGGGATACTGTTACGTTTGTTTTCTGCGCTCATTAACGTGCCGCGGTTGTTTACAGCAATTCGATGGTTCATTCGTTTCAAGGCGCTGAACGATGCTTCGCGCTCTGCCATTTTATTCGAAATATCCGCACTTGCTGACGCAGCATTATCGTCTATACACATAAACATCTCATAATATGTGAGTTGTGCTTTAAAAATTGCATTGGTTGTTAGTTTAACTATAGACCATTTAACCTTCGAGTATAACTTGTTGACACATAATGATGTGAGTATGCAGTGAGATTATTACGAAAAGAAAGATGTTACAGAAAATATTCCACGAAACGCCATGCTTATTATCAATTATTTTGCAAATAAAAGAAAATCGTCTTTTCGTCTCTATTATCCACCGAATTATAAAACTTTGATACAAACATCATAAATGTGATCGTTCAATTAATCTGTAAAATTACTTTACCAATTTCGTGTAATATTCATTAATTACACTGCAAATCACAACCTCTGATATTGTTAATACACGAGTGTGGAATTATATTGGGCTGGAGTTTCGTTCAAAGAGAACTCTTTAACCAAAATTTACGGAAATTCACCAAATCTTACATGTATTTCATAATGTCGGTAATAACAATCTTACAAGTAACGCTAACTAACCGGATATATAATTATCGTATCAATTGTTAATCAAACTGATTGAAGCCGTTCAATTAAACAAGTTTTTAAATTCAACCGAACACGATAAAATAGACCGTTAATTGGTTGAATGAGCTCAGAGGATCGTTGTTGCCTCATTAACCACGCTAAATTTGTGCAGTCGTAAATAGCCTTTAATTGGTTTGAAAGAACGAGTCCTGTATCGACTACCAACAATTTGCGCGTTCGCAGTTCCCAGAAATACGTAACATGTAATGGGCAGACCTTTATTTATTCGCATTATTTCCTAAATTAGTTAATTCAATTATGGAAGAGTGTGTATTGCATCTCATTGTTGCAAGTGCATTAACGATAACGTTCCTTCTATTCGTTAAAATTTCGATAAGAAATGGTCAAATAAACATGACGTGGTTTCCATTCTCTCTCGAATAATTCTAGTACATACAGTACAAAGTTCATACAGTGTGTGCACTTTGTCGAATTAAATGCAATTTGTATAAACTACAATTTAATCCGTATAACAGTATCATTTAGAGTTCTTTTTAATCCCAATGCATACATGAGAAAATTGCAATCAATTAATTTTGTAAATGCAGAAAAATCGTGTGTTCTATAATTAATTGTGCTACTATTGATTACAGTGTTTTCTCGATGTATGTCCCAAATGCCTCGTCGATAGAAGTCCCCAGAACTATCCCCACTATCTCCTAGCCGATAGATGTCCATGGCTAGTCCCGTGTTTTGGACATGTATCGAGTAAAAGCTGTATTTGTTAGTGTAACTACAAGGCAAAAGACTTTTCCTTTAATCCAAAAGCAAGCGCGGAAGTGTCCTGAAAGTGATAAATTTTCAGGAGAGTCAAGTCTATTTCCAATATCCTATTCAACATTCGCTTAATCCAACGAGCACGGAATATTCATCTCTCCGGCGGGCGGGCGCGCGCGCGCGAATTTTTGTCTCGGTCGTGTGCGATCTAATAAAAAATGTATAGCAGGTACGCGTGCACCTGGTCTCATATCAATGCATCTTGAGGCGAATATTGATGCGTGAACGAGGAACGCGCGGAAAACGCGTTCCTCGCGAGGCAATTACTCTACCCGACGTCTTTGCCGACGTTTCCAACGAAATTACGCCGGCCTGACAGGGCCGATTCTTTTTCCAAGGGGGCGAGGAGTTCGCTTTCACAAATCGTGACGACGTATTTATGGGAGCACGTAAACACCATAAGATGTCGGCTGCTCGCGCGCCTAAGCACTTCACCCCGGCGACCCTAGGGCGCTTCTGGTATTTTTAGAAGCCCATAGACATGACCGGCAACTGATTTATAGTAGTCACTCAACCAACGACAAATTTCGGCTCTTGTTCCTGTTTCTCGATGGAGAGAAACGCTAATCGACTCGCTATAGCTGTCAATGTAACCGTGTCTGCAATTTTTATCTGTATTATTTCTTTTTAAATGTAGGTGTCCCTGAGTATTTTAAATGCAATTCTATGTATTTTTTTTTGTGTGTGCCAAAACGAATTCATTAGAACATAAATGCCACCAAGGTCACACAAGGTCAGAAGTGGAAGAAATCGGTCACGAGATATGCTCGATAGAATAGGGTGCATCCGTTTGACAAAGAACTTCAACTGTTTTGCAATAACATGGAGATTCTTATGAAATTGATATTGTGACACTTAACCGAGCTTTGCGCAGAGGAATGTGTTATGAATAATAAACATCCACAGTCAAGGGATGATACGCCAGGTTCAATATACACTTGGCTGTAATTTACATAATTTGAATATTCACATAATACATAGTGACGAGGAGACATGGCAAACTATAATAGACCACAGTGAGTATGTGCACATATATTAAGCAGTTAATTCCGAGGGCTAAATAGAAATGAGAGAACGATGCAAACGTCGAAATTCGACTTTATTTTCAGAATTTCAAATGCCTTCAGATTTGTTTCGAAATAAAATGGCAAAGCTGATCGTATTATCCCCATTATTCGAAGCACCGTAGCATTCAGCTGATTTTGAGGCTCACAATGCACATATGCTCGGTCACGATTGAAGCACATGCAAGACTGAAATGCATTTTTATACAATATACTGCATACTTTTGACGGTAACAGTCGAATCTTGTCGACTTCGTGCTCGCACATTTATACACATAAATGCTGCCTGCGCTGTGTCTGTATATTGTGTAGTTTGCGAGCATATGGCGAAGAAATAAAAACATACCGAAGTGATCGTAAACGTTTCAAATATACATACTATATTAAGGCTTGAGTATGCTCCACATTGAGGGTTTGAACGTATTCTGTCCAAATTCGATAGGCGGAAGTTTTGCTCGAGTGAGGAATAACGATTGCAAATATCATTTGTTTTGCACATGCCCCGGACAATTGTCCGGATAAAGTTATATTTTTACAAGACACGAAATTGCTTCTTAAAATTATGGTTTCACAGAAAATGTCGAAACACTGCCAAAAACTGAAAATTAATTACACGATACATGTCCAAAACACAGGTCCAGCCAACGACATAAATCGAACAGGAGATACTATTCTTTCTTGATCCCTCACTTGGACTTTTATCGGGTAGGCATTCGGGACATATATAGAGTAGACACTATATTTTTCCGAAGCAGAGCCTAGAGAGGTACTCGTATGGCAATAGCAACAGCAGTTTATCGTACTGCAACCGCTGCAGAATCCTAACATATGGGTTACGCGAGTGGAGTGGACAGCTATTGTGACCATCAATGGCGTCACCGGTTCACAAGAGAGGACTCAAGATGATCACGACAGACAATCTCGCGCGGAACAAAAAGAACCCGCGTAATTCAAATGTTGCGTGCGAGATGCAGAAAAAAAGCGTTCGTTTATCTATCGTAGTCGGAAAGATTCGTGAACGGATACGAAGTGCGAGCAAGTCGAAACACGGTCCTACGAGCGCGGCATTACCGTGAAACTTTCCTGCCGCTCCAAAAACCGATAAAATATTCAACCGGGCTAACAATAAAGCAAACTCCACTCGAGAGTCAGCATTTGAATACCGCGTTCGCTGTGACTCGGCTCTCTGAGCATTCTCTTCAACCGCCGTTAGCACTACACCCGTGATTCGGAAAGGGCCTTAAGGGCTCGAAACATATGTCACGGCCTCCGGAACAAAAGGAAAGGGTGTTGTACAAAAGCGTTTTAGTGCCACGCCTCGCGTGTCTTTAACAGTTCAGCGATCGTTGTTCATACCAAGCTCTTGTTTCGCAAAGAGAATCTCGTTATTGATCGAACGAATTTCGACCAATTACGCTTCTACACTTCTCTTAATGTCTCACGATGAACCGTTTATGTTAAAAATAAAATATAATATAAAATTTCATGCCACCAAATTAGGTTGAAACTAGGTCTTTTCGTAAGTTAATGATTAGACAGCGGATCTTTATACAAAATAAATATTTCCTTGTCGTTTTCCATAAAAAAAGTATTAACCTATGTACGTCGAAATGTTAATAATGTAAAAGTTATTTCAACTTCAATTTTGTTGAATTTTCCTGGCCTAACCCCGACCAACCTTCTCGTGGGGCTCCGCTCATTGGACGATATCTGAGTACATACCAATATGGCGGCTCCCTTACCAGTCAGAAACACATACCCTGGAAATCGCATAGGTTTACACACGCATAACTTTCGAACTACTGATCTCCTAGGATTGAAACTTGGATTTTCGAAATTGTCTCGCCAAAACCTACAGGATTACATTAAAAAGAGTTCAAAATTTCTGGTTTCCTGAAGTAAAGTTTAGCCGAAGATCGTACTAATTTCACCAGAATAAAACAGCGTCGATTTTTTCACGGTATACAAAGCTTCAAGCACAAGTTCTGGCCATTCAAAAAGTGGTAAATAATTTAGTTAATATCCACCTTCCTCTTTCTTTTATTAATTTATTAATTCGCAAATTAACTTCCTTGATACATTTTCAAAGTTTTTCAAAGAGAGAACGTCATCAAACAACGTTAATTTGAAGATGTAGATTACCTTTGACGCACGCAAAAGATTGCAATGCATTTCTTCGTAACACGAACTTTGCTGCATCCTAAGTGAAACGTATGTTTTTCGTTTCACACCAATTTGAATGCAAGCTGCACACCGCCGACTTGGTATTAACATTTGTTAAAGCGCAACGATGTAATACCCTCGTTCGCTTGCATTGCACGTAATAACGTTATTGGAACAGGAAATAAAGCAGTACAAAGATGTCGTTGTACTGCGCACTACAGTCACGTGGAATACCGACTAATGCAGCGTATTCATCGAGCGATCACTATGCTCCTAACCATGTATTATTTCTGCGCATAATTCCTTCAACGCGAGTCAAGAACGTGAGCAATGCAAATTTATTGCGAACGAAGTAGTGAGTAGAAAACAAAGTATTATTGGCCACTTTGAGATTTATGTACATACGTATTCTACGATATCTGTCGAAATAAATAACATTTAAAATTCGGATTTCTGTGCACATATAGATTGCAAGGTTTGTAGGGAACAATCAAATATAATATTCTATACAAGTTCATAACTGTTTCATATGATTTTGAATTGACAGTTTTTACTCGATATGAGTCCACAACACGGGTCTACCCAGGGACATATATCGAGTGAAGACTGCACTGAGATTTCAAGTTCTCTGAATTTATCCTTAAAAATTATAGGTGTGCACGAACTAGTTTGGCATTATTTTATATTTTCTTACGCGAGTGCGATTAATCAGTTATCACAAAAAAAAAAAAAATAACAGCAGTCACTGGCTATTAAAAAAAATTCTGTACATACGTTTCGACTGAAAAACATTTGTTCGTATCGAAGTTTTCCGAGAAGTAAAAGTTGCTCTCGGGAATTTGTTTAAAAAGCGCGCTCGTGAGATAAGTCGTTTCGAATCTGTACGATAAGAGTCCCGCGAGAATGAGTTATTTTCGAGCATTTATTCGAATCAGTGAGTCTGTTCATCACTGTTTGCAGTTTCCGCGCTCGAGCGGCCACATTTCACATTCCTCTGTACCGAACAATTTTTCATCAACATCAGGGGCACATGGCGCCGAGAAATTTTTCACTTATCGATCCCGCGTATACTCATCCTGCCATTGCCCGCCGAGCGCGCTATCCCACCTGGCAGCGCGATACGTTTCGAGTAAAAATTGCTATCGTTCAAAATTTGTTGAAGACGTCTGTTCCTGTCGTTCCTGCAAATTGAAAAAGAGAATCGAGAGGAAGTGCACGGAGCCCGAGAGAGCAGCGCGCCCGGCTACTTAAGAGAGATCCGAGGAAAAATTCCCTTCGCTCGCGCACGGGGATCCAACCAAGGCTATCTCGTTCAGTATTAACAAGAAACCTTAATGAGAGACCACTCGTATCCGAGGCAGCTCGAAGGGTACTAAAAAGATTCCCACTACTCCGGCGCGAATGACAATGACGTACTTATGTAAACCGTCTGTTTTTATGCGCGGGACGTTAAATCATTCCCGATTGGACTTGCCGCCTTGCTGTTTGCCCGGAAGAGCATAAGTAATCAGGGCGTGTCGGCTATGGGAGGGGTGGGAAGGGGAGGGGAGGGCGGGGAAGAACATACTGGCACATCTGGAAAGGTTAAAAATCGCCGCCCGGTGCTGCTTTTTTTTCCCTCACGTCCGAAATTCGGTCTCATCGTCTAACGAACCGAGAAATTTATTTCCAACGATGCGCATTTTTCCTCTATAAATAGACCCAGCCGAGACATTCTTGCATAACGAAACCGCCCTCTCCGACCGATAAACCCCCCCCCCCCCCCACTGATTCCTCGACACCAATTTCGCGCTGCAGCGCCCGCTCAAATTATTAGGCCACTCGAAATCAATGTACCTACAGTCGTGGACATAAAGATGGGGACATTCTACGTTGAAAGTTATTGGGATATGGGTACATATAATAAAAGCACACTCTTTATCTGTATATGAAATAGAATTTATATTTAAATATATATTCTCTAAAAGCGCGTTGTCAGACACGTCTTTACGGTTTGAGAGGAACGACGCGAATGAAACAAGAAATCAAAAACAGAGGAGCAACAGTCCAATATGAACAATTGAGAATCGAGGGTCCCATGCCGGGGACAACATACAATGTATATCAAAACCGATTCAAACGATCTTTCCTTCTAAAGAAATAAGAGATGAATTTTGTTCTATTTATGAAATAAATTCCAACAAAAGTTTATGAGATTTTTAATAATAATAGACCCTTCAACCGCAACAGTTGCTTCAATCGCGGACGAATAAACTCACACCAATAACGTAATTCTAATTACAGTGATCTCTCTATATATGTCGCCAAGTCCTGAATGATAAATGTCGCGGGATTATCCCCACCACCGCGGGATATACCCCGTGAGGGGTATGTATACAATTCTATCTCACGATTTTCAAGTAATTCGTCACAGTACTGCCTCGCTCGTTGCACAAAACTGGGCGAAAAATGCGGGCAAAAATCGAGGGTGTGCAACGAAAAGTGGCAGGAACCAATCATGGGATCCATTTTGCCACTACGTATTTTACCAACATAGCCATCACAATCCCCAGTTCTAGAAGTTCGAACAACTCGTGGTGGGAATCGCTAGTATGCAACCAAGTATAGGCTACCGCGCGATAAACGAGGTTGCAACGAGCGAGGCGTTACTGTAATCACATACTTACATGGAAGAATCGGAGCATATTGAAAAGTAAAGTACTTGGTATCGGTGGCTGATGTTGATACTTGTGAAAATGAACGCACGATATTGGTATCATGATAGCAATAGGTGTGTATGGTTATTATCAAGAGTAGAATCAAATGTTTAGTACTTGACATTCAGTACTTTGAATCGTGTTGAATCCATGGATAATTATGGAAAAAAAATATTGACAAATGTGCAGACAAAACTAGCAAAGACTGATTCATTTATTGTTAAACAATAACAAAAAAATTATTTTTAACGTTATTGTTATTATTTATTACCACGCAAAGATTTTCTTTTGCAAGTTTTGATGGTACAGGATATTTTAAGACATTGCTTTTCCAATGGGTGAGTGGATTCTGACTATTGGGAAAATACAATTTTACGACTAGATTTCTACGTCGAATTTCCTTTGATACGGCACTTAATATACAGGGTGTCTCAAGTAAGTGCGACCCCCAGAATAACTTCTTCAATTTTGACAAATTTTTTCTGTGTAATTTGTAATTTGTAATTTTCTGTGTAAGTGGTCCCAGTTAATAAAAAGTTATAACAAGACAAACGGAACAGCGACGGTCCTGTTTTTCGTGCGGAACCGCGTTTTAACAGATTGGCGATATTTGTCCAATCTGTTTATACAAGCCGTGTTCTCTAATGGAGGTTGTTGTAAGCTGTGCTTACTAACTTCGTCGATTACTAACTTTAAAGAAGAAGTTCACAGGCAATCAATACACGTCAGGAGTCAACACAATGTGTTTGTAATGTATACGTATATCCAAACAAAATAGCCTCGACGTGAACTCACAAATGTAAATTTCACATTTATATGAAAATGCATTACTATAAAATTCGGTGCATTTTATAAAAAAATTAAAAAAAAAAACTACATTCATACATACGTTCATAATTCATTCATGACAATCCATAATCATAATTTATAATCCATACATTCATAAATACGAAATTTCCCGTTTTCATAGGGAACGGAAATTTTTCATTTTACACGACGAGTATACGCGTCAACCGAACTGCAATGCGCTTGGATCGACGTGTATACACGTCGAACGCAGTGAGCTGGTTAAGAAGGTGAAGGAGCGTTTTGTTGACCCATTAGTCTGTCTGTTGTTTCTGCTGTAGCAGCTACAGGGTTGATTTAATCGTTAGAAATTGAGTAATTGTAGAGATTGTTGCGATTCCCTTGTTCCGCAGCCGTTCGAAGGGATATGAAGGTTTAATGGAAACCGACCGAAAGGGACCTTGGGAAAGTTTTACGAAGAATCTGAAATGGAGGCTGTCGGGAGGGAAGCGGCAAGAATCCTCCATCGAGATCTAGCAGGGAACGAGTGGAGGACCCTCCTCTCTCTCTCTCTCTCTCTCTCCCTCTCCGGTAGCAATCAGAGAATCAGCGTTAAATGGAAATCGAATTCGTTTATGCGGAAGATGCCTTGTTCTCCGATATATTGGATGTCTCGGCGAAGATACCGGGCCTGATGAAACAGCGGCATTATCTTCTTTCGCAGATGGATTCGCGGAACCGACTAGGTTAGAGCCGGGAGCACGGTCCATTTTCCGTTCGGGAGCGGGGACATCATCGATTCCATCGGGAGGAGGCCACGTTGCGCCGAGCGAAATCCTTCGCCGCGTTTACGTTAATTACTTCTTACAGTTCATGGGCCAGTGGGTAACGAGTTTGCGGACAAAAAAAAAAGCTTGCATTCAGAAACAACGGGGCCGAGGTGAGGGAGGCTGGCTGGGGGAAACGCGGTAGGGTGAAGAAAATGTTAATTAAGTGCTCGCGACGAGAAGCAACGCTGCCGATGACATTACTCATTGGCCGGATAGAATAACAGCTCGTAAGGGGGTTAATCTCTCACCTTTAATGGCGTTTCTGTTTTTTCATTCTCGCGCGAGACAAGCTTGATCGAAGGAAACCGCGGCATCGAAGTTGTTTATAGGCAAATTTCTTAACGCTGCTTCGTTACCTCATCTGCATATTCGCCAGGAAGTGCTGACCCCATTCGAAGACAGGTCACGGAAAAAAGTCTAAACTCAACGACGACGACGACGACGGGAGAAACAAAGTTCTCTCGCTGGTCGCAGAAGTATCAAGCTTTTTATGCGTTTCAAGGGTACACGTGTTCCATATTAATCTCAGAAAATGTAGCTCTGTATCTCGAATTTTTATTTCCCCTGCGCCAATCGCAGACCGAGATATTTACAGAATAGATTTTCAAATAAATCCTCCCCTCCCGAGTCTGTATAGATTGTTAATAAACTGTGAATCTTTCTGCGAAAGAATATTGTTCGCAGAGCTACTGGAGCTAAGTAAAAATTTCTCTATTTGATTAATAATTTTAATACGACGACATTCTTAAATTCTTTTAATCGTTCTGTTAGTTTAAATTACTTTTGTCGTGCTTGCATGAAACCCACGGTCCAATTGTTAAGTTATAATTCGTAAAGAACCTTTCAGATGTATACAATGATATAAACAGTAAAACAAATTTAGAAATGATTTTGGAAAATCTTTATTACAAACACAATCCGATCCAGTGAAATGTATTTGTACTCTGATTTAAGAGAAAAGTACAGTATTCCCTCGATATATGTCCAAAACACGGGTCTAGCCGGGGACATATATCGGCCAGGAGATGCTAGAAGAGAAGGGGACAGCGAAGCTCCCAACAGCGGCAGTGGGGATAGTTCTGGGACTTTTATCGGCTATGCATTTGTGACATATATAGAGAAAACACTGTGAACTGGAGATTTTATGCGTACACGACAAAAATGGGTGGGGAAATTCGGCTCCTATTTTTCGTAATCGATTTTTTGGCATACAAGTTCATAGTCTAAACCAGTAAAATAAAAATTCAGTTTGTCAAGGAACTCGAAAGTCTGAATGAGAACGTTAATAAATGCACCGAATTTGGAATAATTGTTCGAAAAGTAGAAATAACTTTCCAAAGAAGGTTCCGCAAATAAATTCAATTGATCTCCGGTGAAATAAAGTTCTGTCCCATCCTAATTTCCCGTTCGAAGTATATTTGGTACATCGATGGCGGACGAGGCCAGTAATTGAGGGCTTATTCTTCCGGAATTCGCGCGTGACGCGCATTAGAAGAAAGGCCGGGAGAGCTATAATACAACCTGCACAGCTTTTTCTGAATTGACCAATTTACAGCAATGAGAATCGACCATTCCAACAACAAAGTGCGATTTGTGGTAGGTATGCGTGGAATGGGGTCAACGTCGACGTCCTCTTAACCCCTTGGGACACGATCGGTTCTACGATTGCATGTAATTTTCCTACGTGCGCCGAGCCAACGTTTCTTGTATGCGCGGCGTTCTGTATCTGCAAAAAATATCTAATATTCTTTGACGTACGCACACGCGTTTGAAAAACGTTCCTCGAATAAGTAAGCCCCGGGATCTCGATATGTCACGCTCGATACTACTGAAACCCCTTTGATCTCAAAGTATAATTACGGTAAAGCCTCGCTCGTTGCAACCTCGTTCATCGCGCGGAATCCTCGCTAACAATCCTCCTCAATAATCGTGAATTAAAAAATTTCGAATCCGTCGCTTCGACGGGTCTCGTATTCTATAAAATGTTGCTCCCGAATTTTACAAAATGTATTTTAAATTATTTTGCTGTTCGCATTTTAACTCAAGAAATAATGTTCTAACAGTTGTGCTAGCAATTTGGTACAGCAAACACACGAATTTTAATCAACGAATGAAGATTACGAGAATTCCACGTACTTACAAACGACTTTGGTTACCAAACGAACAAATTGTTTAATAAACTGTATTTGAAGTCGCCGAGCAGAAATTCCGGCGATGTCAGTAGCGCGCGGTTCCTCATGACTCCGACGCAAATTTCCAGTCCGCCGAAACGTTTACACTGCTAATTCTACAAAACCTTTGACCCAATTCGTAAAACCGAAACACAATTTGACCTGTATTAATTAGCTACAGTGAACTTCTCCAATCAGAGATTTTCTGATTCGAAGCAGTTCAAATGAGAAACTTATACTTCCGTGATGCTTGCGTGAAGAATAACTTTACCGTTATCGAAGCATAATTATATTTTACAATATAAATTATAATTTACAATACTTCGATATTATGGGACTTTTGAGGGGTTGTTGCACAACGCACAATGAAACTCCATCAATACCGAAACCACCATAGCACCATAATCTGAGTATAGCGTTTACTCGATCTATGTCCAAAATACGAGTCTAGCCACGGACATGTATCGTCCAGGAGATGCTACTCTTTGATCCACGCGATTTTACACTCCCCAGGTCTCTCGAGCTTCGTGGCCCCTCATGGGGTAGCAGTGGGGATAGTTCTGTGACTTTTATCGGGTAGAAATTTGGGACATATATAAAGTAAACACTGTACATTCTTAATACAATCGATTTTTGTTTCTCGCAGCTTATTACCGGGATGAAACTTATTACCAACTCTGTTAACCTCGCGCAAGTTTCCACTCGCGGTAATTAGGTGAGGAGGAAAAAAGTTATCGTAACATTACCAAAGGCATTAATAATAGACACGTGGGGGGTTGCTGCGCTCAAACTAGTTTCGCGAGAAGATACGGTAGAACCTCGCTAGTTGCACCCTCGTTTATCACGATGGAATCCTCGTGTACGTTGCATACCAGCGACTCCCACCACGAGGTGTTCAAGGTTATGGAGCTTGTCATTGTTAAAACCCCGATTTTTCCACGGATTATCGATTTTTGGTCCCGTTTCGTGCATCGAGCGAGGCTCTACCGTAACGATGACGTTGATCCGTGCAAACACTGTCATTCCGGAGCACGAGAAGATGGCAGCGTAGAGCGTCAGCGCGCTAATTTTCGGCCGACAGTACAGCTTGACTTATTTTCGCATAATGCAGCCTAATAAGGAGCTAATGAATGAAATGCTGTAACCCCCGATGTTGCGCAAATTGGATTTACACCATTTGCTACTCCTCCACTTTCACCGCGCCCTACTCCGCCGTAGTCGTTGTCATACTTGTAATCTCGCCGGTTCCCACTGTCTCTCTTGCCTCGGTTTTCCCCTCCACCCCCTTCCCTGTTCGTGCCACCGCGCGCGCGGTTCTGTCCCGTCTCGCGCATATTTGCATACTATATAATGCACGCGGGGGACAGAGGGCGCTGGGCGAATTCTGCGAATTCCACTCCCGAGCGAGCCTATCTCGAAGAGTGGTACGATTTACGAGCGAACGAGGTTGACTCTTTCATACATATACTTCTGCAGCTTTCTATTTCTCTCTCCCTTCTTTCTCCCTTTTAATTATTTTCCTCTTTTTTTTCCGCGCCCGACCGTCATCCCGGCCAACCCCATTCATCGGCCCATTACTCGACAACCCCCCTCCCCCCTCTCTCTCTCCCTCTCTCTCTCTCTCTTTCGCTTTTTTCCGCCGTTCCTTTTTCCCTCTTTCTCCGCACCGGCGTTTTGCTTTATCCGGAGAAACCAGTTCGACGAAAATCGTTACCCACTTACGGCAAGAAATTCTTCTGTCCGCGGAGCCCGGTCGAGGCCGTTCTTGCAAAAACTTGAGTGGATCGCAGGTGTTGAGGCACCACGGGAAAATCAATTATCCGTTCGACGGTGAGCTGTTGCAATCTGGATTAGTCGCTCGGATCTGCCCGGATACGCGCACCCCCTTCGACGAGCGCAACCCCTGCGCGCTAACTGCGAAAATATTTAAATACCGATTCACCGCGAAACAAACTCGACGCGTCCGACAACCGAGGTTTATCTCGCTGACGGTGCCGGCGCAAACGCGAGAATCCGCTGTGGAAAACAATAGTCCGATACAGTGATTTCTCTGTATATGTCGCCGAGGCCTGGACGATAAATGTCGCGAAATTATCCCCACCACCGCGGGTATACTCCGTGAGGGGTAAGGAAAGGCCTCGGACGCCGAGGAGTATAAGGTCGCGTGGATAAGGTTGTTGACATATATCGAGAGTTCACTGTATCGCGACAATACTATATAAGACACTATACAAAACTATATAAAATCTAGGTTGTGAAATCGGTAAACTATAATTGAAAAAAATAAAACTAAGAAAACTGAAAACACCTACTTTTAGCCGTGACAAAATTAAAAACCTAGAGTTGTCCCATAATTGGACACTTAAGCTGCACGTCTGTTGAAACTTCGCAGAACTTTATAATTTCATTACACGAATGCTACTGTTTTGTTCAGAAAATAATTCTACCGATATTTTATGGTTGAAGAATTAACAGAAAACTGGCAATTATTCTATAATATATCTTCTTTTTCTTTCGGGGTGTAATTAATTGAAAACTAAGTGGACTAAGATTCAACGTACACATTTTTTGGGTCACCCTGTACAGAAAGACGAAGGTATAGTAACAGGTATACATAATTCCGCAACATTCCGAATTTCCGGAAGCGGAGCCGCACGGCTTGCGGATCGTGCAATTAATTTCATCGCCGTTATCAATTTCGGATCTGGCCCCCTCTGCGCGCTAACGCAGACAGATATCTGGCAAACATTTTATTTCCGCCGCAAAGCATGAACATTCACAAATCTCTCGTGATACTAATTCTCATAAGAACCCTCGTGGCTCCCTAGGCTGCCTGTGGCCTGCACCCATTTCCCCTTTCGCCAGCTGTACAAGTTTGGGCTCGTTTGTTAGTGGGCGATAAAAGAGCAGAACACGCCTCGCGTTAAGAGAACAAACAGCGGGTTGCCGGTCCGTTAAGTGACATAAACTCGCGCGCGGCGGCGGCGGGTTTTCAAGAAAATACGTTAACTGCGGCGGCCTCCATCTGTAACGTCCAGATAACTGTTCGCCGAATACGTGAACATTACCTCAAACTTAAATGTTCACCCGCAATTTGCCTGGCCGGAAGCACCCCCGGAGACGCGTTCCTCCGAGCCGGTTCTTTGTTCCTCGGCAACACACTTGCTTACCAGTTAAACAAGTTCCTCACCCAACTTTCCGCCGTAGCGATAACTATTCCGCTCTCATAAACAGGTTTAGTGTTCGGTTAACCCTTTACGCAACACTTGAAATTGAAATTACAGGCAACACCAACAGCCAACACCTACATCGATATCAGCTGTTTGTGAGATTCCGAAACGTGGCTAAAAGTCGAGATTTCTGCAACTTGCTGGTTTCACTTATTAACACTAAACCTACCAAGCATTAACAGTATCTGGTAAATATTGCCTTATAAAAATGGCAACCCCAAATTTATTGAGATTGTCCGTAATTTTCTGTATAATAAATACTTGGACAACGACATTTATTCTATTTTCCATAAATGAATTTTTATAGTTTCAGTAATTGTAAAATATAAAACCTGTC
>CM052113.1:3465337-3483376 GCA_028454245.1 Halictus quadricinctus | reverse complement strand
TGGTACGCAGCAAGAATATTTTTCATGATTTCTTAATCATTTGCCACCAATTCTGACGCGGTGCCATAGAAAAGACTGTACAGGATGTCTCGCCTGATTTTGACATTTTGTTTGCTATTATGGTACGCAGCAAGAATATTTTTCATGATTTCTTAATCATTTGCCACCAATTCTGACGCGGTGCCATAGAAAAGACTGTACAGGATGTCTCGCCTGATTTTGACATTTTGTTTGCTATTATGATATGCGGCAAAAATATTTTTAATGATTTTTTAATCGCTTTGAGGGAGGGGGGCATTTTAGGATATTATTGTAGATGAATGCGTAAAGGTTTCATTAGGGTCAGCCTTGTATTTTCAAGAATAGAACTACGGAGCCCTAAACGAGGCTATATACAATGTAGAAAAATCATTATTGTAACAAATATCATGATTTGAATGTCGCTTACCTTCGTTTACAGGATTGGTTCAATGTTATGATTATTTACACCAAGACAGTTTTTGAAATCAACGGATTAGTGACTGTTAATGGTACCTCCTGGACGATATAAGTCACTGGCTAGACCCGTGTTTGGACATATATCGAGTAAACACTGTGTTACCTACCGTGTCTGATCGCTGGTTGCCATTTCCGCTTAACACCTGCTTGGTTATTTGTCCACTTGTTATCGTTTATCGTGTCTGGCCACAAGTTGCCATTTCTACTTAATATGTGCTAGGATTGCTGCCTGGTGGCCATTCATAGTTCTCTCTCATCGTCGATTACCATTTCGACTTAACAAGCGCTTAGATACCTGCCTATTGATTATTTTCTATCTTGTCTGACCATTGGTTGTCATTTCTACTTAACACTGGGCCAGTTATTTGTTGACTGGCTTGTCGTAATTACTATGTCCACTTAACATGTATTTGGTTGACTATTCAGTAGTTATTGTTTACTATGTCTGGTCCTGTTTCCGTTTACTGTTTATTGTTTACTATGTTTGGTCCGGTGTCTGTTAACTGTCGTGATTAATCGCCGGTTCCAATTTCTACTTAACACGTACTTGGTTAGCTATCCCGTGGCTATTGTTTCCCGTGTCTGATCGCTGGTTGCCGTTTCTACTTAACACGTACTGGAGTCGTAGTCCGCTGGTTACTGACTGTCGTGTCTGGTCATTGACGCCATTTTCACTTAACATGCACGCGGATCGTCGCCCGGCGGTCATCGATTATCGTGTCTGATCGCTGGTTGCCATTTCTACTTAACACGTACCTGTTCAGCTACGTATTCACTGTTGACTGTCTTGTCTGATCACTGGATGTCATTTCTACTTAACATGTCCTTGAACTCGATGGCCACAGATTATCGTGTCTGATCGTCGCTTGCCATTCCTGCTCGCATAGTTGGCTATTGATTGCCGTGTGTGGTCATTACTTGTCACTCGTACTTAGCATGAACAAGAATCGCTGTCCGATTGGCATCTACTATCGTGTCTGATCAGTAATTACCTTTTCTACTTGTCATCAGCACGAACGTCTGCACGTCAATCGACCTTTGAAATTCAATAAATCCCCCTCCCCCCCCTCAAGTGTTTAGGGCAGAATTTTTAAGCAATAGAACACTGTGACCATGTGATACCCGTTTATCGAACGATTCGAAAAACAAGCGTGCGAAAATATGACTGGACGGGTTAGATTAAACTCACGGTCAACGTTGATTGCGTTTCGCCGGATTAAAACATAAATTGTTCTCTCCAATTACTGCCTGTCAAGTACTGCGCATTGACTTGATCAAACACTCTAACATGTACTCCGGCTGCGGTACACACGCACAAATGTTTTGTTCAAACTTATCGCGTGTATCTGTTAGGTTGTCCGAAAAGTTCCTCTCGCGGTCAGCACGTTTAATATCGTTAGGCGAAACGAGCGTGTACAAACAACGTGATTATTAGCTCACTAATGTTTCATTATTTCCTAAGCGTCCTCTTAATTGCCCATTCGCTTTCCTAAACAATTACTGTGAATTTTCATTGTGCCCATTAATCGAACGCGAAACGAACTATCGGGAAAACCTAGTGCTCGCAACGTTAGATGAACGATTTAAACTACTTTAAAGTTATCAAATCGGACTAACAATTCTCTTTATCTATTCAACTTTTGAAAACTCTAGGAATTATCGACTCAGTAATTGTTAAAAAATAATTCTTCAAGTTACCACGGCTGTTTCAATATTAATTGCTCGATTATGGAATTTTTGTTATATTAACTCTTGAAATAGAAAATAGAGAAGAATTTAATTAGGTATGTAACCTATGTAACCTCTGTGAAGATTGCCGCGATCTGCAAATTTTAAATGTACTTCAGAAACTCAACTCGTAACTGCAATAACTGTGCTAAAATCTTTGTTTCTTCTGAACATTTAGTTTCGAACCGAAGACACATTTCGCAATCCAACGTCAGTAGAATGAGCTCAGCAGCAGCGGCGGCGGCAGCAGCGTGTCTAGAACAATGCGTCGTAATCGTAAAAGCATCTATAATCTCCAAAGTCTTTGTTTCTTCTATCGAGTACAAGTTCTCACGTACACTCGCTCGCGATCCTTAAACTTTCGACGAACAATTTCCTTATACAGACACACCCTCCGCGACGCGCATACTCACAGACACACACGCACACACACACACACGTACATACACGTATTCGTTAAGAACATCACGGACAGGTCAGCGGCAACTGCCTTTACGAAAACGCATCCGTGATCCCAATTTATCTTTTCCTGGGCCATTCTTTTGCCCAGCCTTTGTCGCCTTTCTTTATTTCGCTTTTCACCTCTTCCTTTTTCGTGTCTCGTGAATCTTGACCCCGGAAGTGCCTGGAAGAAAAAGGGAGACGGGGGCGGGGCGAGCGAAAGGCGGCGCGGGTACCCGTTGAAATATTACAGTAGACATCATTCGTTGCCGCTGCATCGTTTATCCGTATCGTCGTCGCCTCGGATGCACAAAACCGCCGCGTTGCACCCTCATTTGCGCGTTATCCGCGGACACCGGGTGTCCGAGCGTCGTCGGAATTCGCCTGATTGCACTCTAATGGGACAACCGAACCGCGCCTCGACGAAAATAGAGTTACGCTTCTTCTGCTCGAGAATAGACTTTTGCGAGCCACCGCGACGTCGCCCTTTCGCGAACGACGCCGACGCCGCGCGCCGGTGAAATAAAGTCGTTCGAATTATCCCTAGACTGCTTTTTCCCTTTCAACGTTTTATCAGGAAACCGTGATGGTTACGAGTGGCCGCCACGCTTCTGCAGCTTCGTGCTCGTCGTCTCGTCTACGCGGACGGGGAAAAATGTATGCGTTACCATCGCGGTCATGCACACGCTCAGACGCGTAACTTATGCGCTCCACCCACGCAGCCGTATCGAGGGATATCGAGGAGCAGTCTCTCGGAGCAAAAACAGCCCGGTATACGTAAAAACCTGCGGAGGATCGTCCCGCCAGAAATATTGGCCGACGCACGGTTACGCACTTCACCGACCGTCCAATTTTTCTCTTTCCATCGGCCGTTTTTCTCCGTCCATCCTTCTCCCCCTTCCTCCCCCCTCGTTTCCTCTCCGCGTTTCTCCGTTTCGTTTTTCGTCTACGCCAAGCAGAGTGGAGCCTTTATGCCGACTGCTATGCTGCGTTGTAACTAACAAGACCGGTCGCCATAAGATTCATCGAAATTCGTATGTTATCTTGCCACGACGCGCCGGAGAAATACAGTGCAACCTCGCTAATTTCGGATGATTCATTCGCAGTGAAAGATTGTTTCGAAAACCGGCCAAATCCGATTGAGCCCAAATTTGGCAAACAGGTTCCCATTGAAAACATGTTTCCCAGAAGGATCTTTGGCGGCTCGAATGAATTTTGTTATCATACCTATATCATTCCCTACCTTATCGGACACTCACAGCAGCGAATTTTGTTCTTTAGGCAGGAGGAAGCGAATAACTAACACTAAGATGTAAAGGAAATGAACCTCAGATTAAAATCAGATCGTATGTTTGAATTTCCCGCGTTTATTCGAACAAATGCGTCATTTGTGCGATCTCTCCTTGCGATATTGTTCCTTCAATTTATCGAACGTCGATTATTCGCGTACTGTTGTGAGGTGATTTTCAAAAATAATTTAAATGTCTTGTACAGTGTTTCACGGAACTTTCGACGCCATCTTATCAAATTTTCGATCATGTTTTCCGCACATGGTTCCATCGAATCTTCCGTTCGCAAGAGCGCGCGCGCGCACGTTGTTAGGAAGCATCGGTGTGCAATGTCTGTTTGCTGAATATTATCGAGAATACCATCAAGCGAATGTTCGTTCGTTTTTACGTGAACTTTTTCGTTGCGCGATTCTTTCCGCCGGCCGGAACAGTATCGTTAAGCTGTATCTCGTTGTTAATTCCAAATTCTAACTACCGGGAACGGTGGATTCCTTTTTTCATTGCGCCCGTGGCCCGTGCTAGGATTACAATAACAACGTTATCAATAGTTCTACACGTTCATTTGAACGGAATTTTACCAGAATTCCTATGTTGCAACAGATTGGAGCTGTCAGCAACACGCCGCGCGGATGTTGCAAAAACGGGAGTGGTTATTTGGTTACTAAATAACATCCGTTCATACTTTCGAGGCTTTGCTGTCTGAATTATAGGACTGGATTGAACACAGCATTGCTGTCCTTAACGATAATCTCAGGTAAAAAGGATTATTAAAATATAGAATTTTATATAAAATTTTTCAAATGAATAAAATGCCTTTTCAAGGTAGGCTTGTAACAGGATTTTATACATTTGATTAAATTAAAGAGAAACAAGGTTTGATATAATACAGAGTCTACTCGATATATGTCGAAAACATGGGTCTAGCCACGGACATATATCGGCCAGGAGATACTATTCTTTGATCCACGCGACCTTATACTCCTCGGCGAATAGTATATTCTAAGGAATAATATATTCTAGCCAATAATAATTAGATTGCGGATTTCCACACAAAATAAAAATTTGTAGTAAATAATTTTGATGAGTTAAAGGTAATAGTGTACTAAACATAATACTGTTACAATTATTATAATACGATATATAATATATATACTACATAATATAATTATTATAACACTATACAATATACTTATATAATTGTATAATATAATTAAATAGTAACTATATACTATATAATACTATACCATACTAAGTATATGTAGTCAAATAATAGTAAAAGTATTTATACAACCTTTAAATATATTTGCCATTTAGCATCGGATATACTCATTTCCGTCGCGAATGCATAAAATCAGTCTAATAATAATCATGTAGAACCGAAAGTTGGCAGCGATAAAACTCGTGGAAAGCAGTGAGAGCGTGCGTCGAACACATGTGAATTACTTCGTAATGTCGCGTACCACGGAAAACACGACAACAGTTTTCAAAGTGGCATTCTCTCCCTCGATGTACGCAGTTTTATAGATATACCGGGCGCGCACGATGCTGGAATAACAAATGCTCGGAAGACTGTTTTCTTTCTACGGTGTTCCACCGTGCAGCGCTTACGATTTATCGTCGTCTGCCTCATCCCGAAAATTGTTTCGGCAAGCTTTTAAAGCCTGTCTTGTTTCTCGCCGTTACGCCACGTCAAAGAGGAGACTTCATTTCCTTTCGGTAACGACAAGAATTTCACGTGGCGAGCGTCCTGATGTTTCCCGAACAAGCAACGATCAAAGAATGCCTAGGAAAATTTTCGGAGTCTCTCGTATTTGAATCGTCTGCGTGCTCGATCATCTGAATCGTGTAGTCTGGGCGAAAAATGCCTGAACTTTGGGCACATAAAGCGGAAAGCATTTCCAAATATATTCGAACGACAAATACGCTAACAGCGTATATTTAAAACGGTACAATGTTTAGTGGGAATCCGGTAGATTTTTGCGATTACAGTAAACACGATTTCCATATAACGTGCGCGCGCAAAAAAAATTGCAATTTGATTTGCATAAAATTTAATTTAATTTGATTTGGTTTGTACCGAATTCTGAATTTGGAAAACTGACATCGACCGATGGTAATGTATAGTAGGGAAAAGTTATTCAGAATCATGTCCTATATGACAACAGATTTGAAGGTCATTTCAAGGTTATTTCCATAACAGGATTAAATACAAACTGCCAAGGTGTTCGTTAGCCGGGTTATGCATTCAATGGAACTACTATTTTGTGATGACATAAAAATTGAATACAATTTTACATTAAAAAAAAAGGAATTGCTACATGATGTATTTCTCGTTCGAACATTTTTTGAAATACTTTTTTCCGCGTCAACTGTTCGGAGGGGATATTCGTCAGCGAAAGGTAGAAAGTTTTCAAGAAGTTTCGCCTACCTTAATCGCTTCACGTCCCGCCCTTAACATCGGCTCATGTTTCTCAGTAGACTGGTAAACGTTTGCGCTTTATCCGGCTAGTCCAGTACGAAAATGCGACTGAACCGCACTCGCTTGGCAATAAAGCATCTCCTGTCCAAAGTGTCAGTGGTATACGAGTCGAAATATATACAGTCCCCCCCGGTTCTCCCCACTCTCCCTCTCCTTCGCTCCTTCTCTCTTCCCGCGTGCTTTTCTCGTTTCTTTCTGCAGAGGGAGCAGGGCTACGTGGCAGTGATTAATCGTGTAAGGGTCGGTATTCCCAGCACACAACGAGCGACGTGTTGCTGCCCTGTACCTACGTACATGTGGAAAAAACTGCTTCAAACGACCCTCTCCTCTTTCTCCGTTCGGCTTTATTTCAACTTCCCTCTTTTTCTTTTTCTATCACTCTCTCTCTCTCTCTCTCTTTTTCCTCCTCTCGCTCGCTCTTTCTCTTTGCCTCTCTTCGTCGCAGTTTGTATCCCCCTCTCTATCTCATTATTTCCTCTTCCGATTCTTTTCTTTTGCCCTGTGTCCTACTCAGTTTCAGCTCGTCTTTCTATCCATTCCACTGCCACCAACTAATTCCACTGCAGGAGATCCAGTCACCCAAAAACCGAATATGATCGTCAATGCGCTCATTGATTCGTTTGGAAATTATTGTTGGTTTCATGTACCATTTCTGTACCATTTTCTCGGATATCGAAAACTTGCCAAGACATAGGTTGTCGCAGAGAAACGTAACTTTCCTCCAAATAAAGCTGATTCAAATAATCGGGACAAAACTTTGTGCATATATGTCAACAACACGGGTCTCACCAGCGTCAAGTATCGTCGAGGAGTTATGTTTACACTCCGCGGTATACCCCGCGGTAGTGGGGATAGCTCCGCGACGTTAATCCTCCAGGCCTTCGCGACATATATAGAGACATCACTGTATATAACTCGCTTAAATTTTCGTTATAAGATGAAAAGGATAAAAATCGTGTGCCTCACTTCGTTCTCCGAAATTCCTACTAATAGCAATTTCAAAAAATTTTCTCACCTATTGAGCGGCTAATCCTAAAGAAAACTGAAGTAGTTGGATCCAACTTTAGAAAAGTTATTTAAACTGTATCCGCTCAATTTTGTCGCCGGCTTATGTACACTTTTCCCAACGAAAATGCAAGTTTTCAAAAATGCCGGCCCTCCGAGGTTAAGCAACACGAATTTCATAGTTGTCGAAAACAGACAGGTCACCGTGTATTCGTTCACGCAGCTTCGCGGAAATCACGTAAATAACCGTATAGCCGTGCTCGCATTTTATCGATGTTCCTTGCGCGAAAGAATTTCCATGAAAACATTTTTTCCTTGTCCCGGGTTGGTCGTATCACGCGCGATCGATCCGGGGATCGAGGTGTAACGTGCCCGGGGGTTTTACCTATCGCAAGCGATAAAATTCCTCGATCCTCTTTCGGGCTGGCGCAGGCCCGGGGCCCGGCCCGGCCCGGTCGTAGCGCAATCGTGTTTGTCGAACGGGTTCAATAGAATCTGCCAAGTTCCTATTTAGTCGCCGATACACACAATACCGGTGAAATTTGCCGAACTTCTCGATCCACCGGCCGAGGTATCACTTCAGCGTCGTAACTCGATCGACTTTCCAGGTGATATTATGCGCTTGAAGAACCTATTTACCAGCAGCGGAACCGGCACGGCTTGCGGCCGTGTTTACAGTCCGAGAAGATTGTGTGTGTCCCCTATGTCTACCTCTTCCAAGGAAACGCGAAAGTTTGCACAGTTCGTTCGAGCGAGAGGGGGTGAGGATTCGGGGGATGGAGATCGAGGCAAGTAGGTGAAAAGGGGGTGCACGAGGGCGAAGGGAGGATGGACGTGGGCGCTTGGTCGCTTACAATAGACGCCTAACAATGAGTTTACCGGCGGCGGACAAGAGACAATTTCGAGTAAACTTACAGAACGATGGGATTCGTTATCCCGGTTATGAGCTGCCGCTGTTTCTTACGTATATAAGGGCATTGATCTTCCCGACCGTAAGAGATGGCAATTGCGTAATGGCTTGATGATTTAAGGACGCAATTAGGTAAAGTGGAGGGTTTTGTGGACGTTGAACACTTACCCGGGCAAGTAGCCGACGGCTGTTTTCGCGAAAGCACTAATTATCCCTCCTCTCGGCCGGGCTAGCTTTTTTACTCGTGCAAGAACCGGTCGATCCTTTTCTCTTTTTCTCTTTTTTTTTTTCGCTCTACGCGAAACCTTTCCCGAGCGCCCGCAGACCCACGAAGATGACAATTGGTGGGTCCCCGGTGAATATGCGGTTTTCCAGCGTGCGGACGATGCTGCGTGCAGATATTTCATCCGCTTCCCCGGCAACCGGCCCCCGCGGTTATTCTTCATCGTTCGCCTAGAAGCAAATGAAAACGCAGGTTTGCGGGTCTTCGCTCGTGGAACCGAGGCTATTACATCGGTGTTTGTCTGGATTCATCGAATTTCGGGGAATGTTAAATTGCACGGGGAAACCAGATCGTACTGAAAACGTTTCTGCTTTGGAACTCTTTACCTGGCCGAGCTATTCGGTGATAGAACATTTTAATGAACCCTCTCCTCCGTAGAAAGCAAATACGTTCTATTATTCCGGGAACGATTAGAGAATTGTTGGAAAAGTAATACTTTCTTCTACTATAACGTAGTATACAGGATGGGGGATTCGGATGGACACATTTTATGGAAAAAGCGTTCTGTAACCATGGGAACCGAAAATGTAGCTGTTTGAAACCGAAATAAGAACCGTAATCGGAGCAAATGTTTATTATTCGAAATAATTGTTCATAATTGTTTCAATAACCGGAAACGATATTATGTGCGACTGTTTCCGCCCCTGGTCACATGAACGTGTGAAGATACGTTAAAAACAAGTATAGTGATCTCATCATGGAGGCGCATTACGTATTGCCATTTTTTAACAAATGATTCGAGTCTCGACGTTCAACTCGTTGGCAAGGCCAGCCCTGGGAATGAAATAAATGGTCTAGCCTGTTCAAAACGGCTCCTTGCCAGTTGTTTTCTGTGCTCCGAATAATTCATCAAACCATTCCGTGTATTTCCGAAGTAAATCTCGAATGCTGCTGTACAGTGGAAAACATATTCGATTATTGCTAACAATTGTTGACGACTGAAATCAGCATTTATGTTCGCTATCACTTCTCACCTCTACAGTGCATTGGTACAAACTGTATTTATCAATGCAAAATTATTCTCATTACAATTCACTCGCCTCTCGACACGTCTCCACATGTTTTAGAAAATTTCCCAAAAATGCTACAATATAAAATTCCACAGAATCTGGTACGATTTTTATTTCAGACCTACAGAGGCCACTGCCACAGAAAATTATATGTTTCCACTTTCCCAAAATTTACGTTATAAAAATTGTGAATTGGTAATTCTCATAATTTCTATTTTGATAATTCTTCTAATTTGGAAGTTTCCTTTCAAGTCATTCTTTAGATGCCAGAGAAATAAAACACGTAGCACAAAAAGGAAATGCGATTTTTTCGAAGATCTGGACCGAAACCTCCCCTTGGACTCGAGGAAAATGATCGGGTCACGTTCGGCCGTTGCTACGAGTGTACCTATTTGCTTTTCTATTATATATGGGTGGAGGTACAAGGGTCTCCTGGAGGATTTCTTGCGAGAGCTTACGGTTCTCTTTCCCTTCTTCTTCTTCTTCTTCTTCTTCTTCTTCTCCCCCATCCCGGTTCCTGGGCCAGAGATTAACGAGTGTTTCGAGGTAGTATCAAGGGTTTGCCCTTCTTACTCTTTCTAGACACTACGCGGCGGCAGCGCGGCGTCAGCTACCGCGGCGCCGTACCGATAAAGTCGTTCAAAGATGCACATCCTGTGCGGCGTTAACCAGTGTGCATGCACATCGCGGCCACTATCAAAACTTTCATATTCCGTGCATCATTAACAGCTTAATAATACCGACCGGTTCGTCGAAAATGTCGCGTATCCGTTCGTCGTAAATCACGAACTTTCACAACAACTATTATCTTGCTCTCCACGGTTGTTATTTCCCGAAATTTATTATTCATCCTTCTGCTTTTTACGTCGCAGTTGAACTTCGTGTGAACTTTGTTTCAACAGCTTCTTCTCGCTTTCTCGGATCATCGAATTCTTTAGCGACGATCGAAAATCGGTGGAAACGATTCCGATGTGACATTTACTCGATTTATGTCCGAAACACGGGTCTAGTCTTGGACATGTATCGGCTAGGAGATACTATTCTTTGATCCACGCCCAACGCAGAAAAGGACAGGCATGTGTAGAGTGAACACTGTAATTTATTTTATTTACTTTCTGCTATTAGCGTCAATAATAAAATTAATAGTGGTCACTAGACTGCTAATTTTGAACAGGAGTTGAATACAAATTTTTATGATCTCTTTCAAATTAGCTTGAGTATCTCTACGCCCCACACGTTAATTACATTTTGTTGACAAACCAGGATACAAGTCAATGTTTTATTAGATTTTGAAATGTAATATTCTTGATTTCTGACAAGTTCGGAAGTTCACAGTTAATAGCACCTAAGGTGCGTGTTGCACGCGTTACTGTTAGCTCGATGAGAACTTGACGTGTTTATTATTATATGATATCCATTTTGTAAAGTACTGACTCTGGTAATATTATTACGCAAAGAACGGGATTAACAAAATCACCGCCTCGTTGAATACTTAATACACGAACGCAGCGAGCATTAAAATATCAATTTAAATATTTACCGTTGTTTCCTGCGTGGATTTCGTAACACTTTTAACTCGTGTACATTGTTTTTCCGACTACCGAATTAAAACCGGGACCAGTCGCGCTGCCTGTCACAGCAATTAGAGTATAGTCTGCGTCCAATTATATACCCGTTTAATTGTTTAAGCATCCAAAATTCTGTAACGATAAACTTGATGCGGCTGAGAGAATTCTGCGCACGCAGAACTGATTGTTACTGTTTTAAACGATCGTGCTGTGTAATTAGTGTTTAATAAATTACGGTTTTAGAAAAGTTTCTATCTCGATGCGCGCGTTCAATATTAGGTAGCACGAGCGTACAGAAAGAGAAACGTGCTCGTTTCATTGTTTTATTCCTCTTATTTACCTATTCACATTTTTAAACAATCTAGTCTGCATTTGCGTTGAACGCTTTAATAAAAAGAGGAAAGGAACTTTCGGGATTGGCTAAGCGCACGTGCAAAGATGGGAGTTTGGTTAGGAAGATCGATTGGAAAAATGATTTGGCAATGGCAAAGCAGGGTGCTTATAAAAATAATGGAAGTTTAATTAGCAGGCCAAATTAAAGAGACCCTATTATTCCAGCAGACACAGGCATTCACTTTTTGAATTAATAGAATGGTCTCGCGTGCTTTCGAAAGCGCAATTATTGTCACATGTTATTTAACAATAGCAACTCTTTCTCTATAATGTGCCCGCGTCGACGATGCAGTTTATATTATATCTATGTACACGATATATATACATATATGTATATATGTATATATATATATATATATATATATATCCGCGTTACCGGTTCACTGCTAGTTATTCAGCTCATGAAGCAGCGCGAATTTCCATACTCATTAACCACGCGTCCAATTGAACGTTTCGCGGCGCATAAAGGCGCCACTGAGAAATATCTTTCTTCTAATCGCAGAACGAATATATGTTTGCCGATAATATTTCAAAGGAACAGCTTATGCTACGCGCGGCCAAATGAGAAATTGAACCGAGAAAAAGGTATGAACGATTTATATCGGGTACGCGGTTCAACTGTGCATTCAATGGACGATATCCAGCGTGTTTAATCCCTTCTTCGTTAGCATTCTATTTCCGTTTCAGCAGATGCATACCGGTATTTATAGAAGAAGTTCTTTAATTCATTACAGCACACGTTACATAATCAATTCCATTCGTATTCTTGCCATTCACCCAGGGATACGATGAATCTTTGCATTTATTCCAAGAACAAAATCTAAAAGAATTTCAATAACTGACAATTCCGAGAACCATTCGTTGTCATTGCCATTATGGTTTCAAATAAGGATCTAATTGCAGTGGGTGACCAATAGACTGTGGATTTTGTATTAATGGTAAAAATGAATACAGTGAACACAAATGCCGATAATAGTCCCAGAACTAGAGTGTTTACTCTCTATATATGTCACAAATTCCTACCCGATAAAAGTCGCAGAACTACCCCCACTGCCGCGGGGTATACCCCGTGAGACCTCCTGACCGATATATGTCCAAGGCTAGACCCGTGTTCTGGACATGTATCGAGTAAAGACGATGAAGATGTTTAGAGCATCAGAAAAAGACATGCATATAAATGTCTATGTAGCTCCAAACCTGAAATTAGATAATTTTCCGTAGAAATTAACATTATTAACGTTTGAAGTTAGATCGATATTTTTTTACATTCTGTACCGATATGCCTAATCAGATGAATGTATAATGGATAATATGGAAGAGCAGGTAGTGGTGCCCTATGTTTTCGTATCTGACAGTAATTTGACTTTCTTTCGTATCGATCATGTCGGCATGATTTAGCTCCGGCTATTGACTGATAGTTCCCGGAGAAATTACCATCGCTCGGACGATTCCTGCGAAATCTCAATCCGCCATGTCGGCGCGGCTCGGCGTTATCAGTAAGACAAATCCATTTCAGCAGAAAGGTGTCCCTAAAGTACACTCAGCCCTCGATAGCCGTGCCGTCGGAGCGTTTGATTATCTGACGTTTACGTATAGACGTCCGAAAGGTACGTGTCCATAGAAATTACCCGTTTCCCCTTCTCATTTTCTCTTTCTGTCTCGTAAATTGCGCCCGACGATAAAAATCAGGAAACGCGGTACGGATTCGTCGCAGTTTCGCCTCCCTTCCGTTGGCACGGCTCGGCGCGAACTAGCTAGATCTTCTCCGCGAGATATCGAAAGGAAACGCACCCCGATAAGGAACTACGGATCGCTATTCGACGATCGCGCGGCTATGTTTGTCGCGCCTCCTCTCCTCGGCTCCTTTTCCTTCTTTGACCATCTTTTTTCCCCCCCTCTCTCTCTCTCTCTCCCTCTCTTTCGCTCCCCGGCTGTGTGTATTTTCCGGGAGCAGGTTTCGCGAGAATGAATGGACACTTTATCCACCGTTGAATCTGAAACACGCCGTTCGGAAAGCTTTGCTCTCGCACGGGCCCCCGGATAATTTCTCCAGTTATCGCGATGCTCCGCCGGCGCTTTTGCAAAAACGGTTACTCGACGATGGAGATAAAGAGGAGGCGGCGGTGAAAAAAAAAAAGAAAGAAAGAAAGAAGGAAGAAAGCCGTGTGCTCTTTTCGACGGTGAAAACAGTTCGCGGACGCAGGCCAACGGCATGGAAAACCTCGCCGCGACCTACTCGGTTCCCGACGAAAATTGACTTTCAATTACGGTCGTTCGAACGAAGATTAACAATCCCGGCCGCCATTGTCAACCGTGAAATGGTTCACCGTGCCGAGTGCAGACGACTTCGATATTTATTAGAGCGGGCTCTCTAGCGACGGAGAGGGACTTTCAAAAGGCTCTCCGAGAAAAGAGAGATTCCTCCCCGTATATGTCGCAAAGGTTTGGCTGGTAAACGTCGCGGAACTATCCCCACTACCGCGAGGTATACCCGGCCTCGGTTGTCTCTAGAGAATCGATGTCATTTTCTACGTTCGGTGTGGAGCAGAGAATATTATCTCCTGGCCGATATATGTCTCATTCGACGTTATAAAGCGAAAAATCGCAATCTGTTCCCGGTATATTCAGTAGAGTTTGTATTATTATATAGTATAATGACAGTATAATATATAGTATAATGATATACTATAAAAATGAATAATATATACTGTGTATATATTATTATATATACTAATATATACTAATATAATATATACTATAAATAATATATACTATGAAAATAATATAATATTATATAGTATAATGATATAGTATAATAACTTTTCCCCTGTATTAACATCGTCGACGGAACATGGGATTTCGCGGCGGTGCAGCAGGCGAATCTTCATTCCGATAACTCGTAACAATTGCTATCTACGCTCCGTTGATACTGTTTCAAACTTGCAGCAAGAAGCTAGACAATAGAAGCTTCGAATACCTTAATAACAACATTTACTCAGCACGTCGCATTACTGAATTAATTTGTAACAAGTTTCTAATTTTCGGAACACCTGGTCTACCTGATTTAACTTATTTGTGACATCCTCACCGTTCAGCACACCTACTTAATGAAAATCAGAGTAACGCAAGTTGCGGATAATATTAATGCTACATTCAATTCGAGGTTGCTTTGCATAATACAGAGGAGTTAATGTCGTTGGAAATCTGATTCAAAGTTCAACGGCGTCACGGGGGTGACTGTGCAAGTGATCGAAGTAGTAAAGAAGAGTATTAACTCTTATCTCTTGCTCCTCTCCCTCCTATCTCTTCCTTATTAAATAAAGCACTACAGTGAATTCTCGATATATGTCAGCAACACGGGTCTTGGTGTCGTCTACCGTTCACTATTCTTTGACTATTCATTGAAATTATTTGGTATCATTTTCATTAGAAAAATGCCACGAATATGTTGGTGAAAGTTCCATAAAAAAATAATGAAAAATTAAGAAGTTTTGTTATTGAATTAGTCATGTTTACACTCCTCGGCGACCGAGGTCTCTCGAGCTTCTTGACTCTCACGAGGTGTGCCCCGCGGTAGTGGGGATAATTCCGCGACATTTATCGGCCATGCCTCGGCGACATATATGGAGAATTCACTGTAATTATTATCTATTTCGAAGAAGGATTGTTCCAGTCATTTTGACATTTTAAGAGGATTCGCTTGACGCCATCTTTCCAGTAGAGCTTTCAAACATTCCATTTATAGTCGCACCGCAAGGCCAGCATGTGAAATGTGTACGACAGGCGATTTAACGCAACAAACGTTTTTTGGTTTTCCTCAGTCGTGTTTTCATTCGAACAGTGATTGGTTTGAGTAAAAACGAACAGCGGCGCAACGCTTATTCACTACTTCGAATACAGAAACGAAAAATTCGATAGAAAAACCTTCACTTGAAAATAGAGATTTCGGTCGTTTTAAATAACACACGCCTACAGCACCTACACCTATCGTAAACAAATATTAATTTTCGAAAGGCAGCATATAGTAAATTATTTATTACACGTAGTTCAATATAGAAATGTCCAAGGAATGGCTTAAGACGTTCCGTGTTATGTTTCCTCAAGAATAATAATAGAGAGAAACTCACTTCTATTTCAATGCTATTTCGTTGCTTTATTGCCCGGAGGTTACGGTTGCGAGGAAAATTTCACAGGAATTCGGTTCAATGGCATTTCACGAAACCTTTAAAATATTTAATGGAAATTCGGTATTCGTACATGGTTCGCTAGATGGCCGCTAAATATGTGTAACATTATAAAACAAGACGTCAAATGGAAAAAAATTTGTTCTATATTTCCGATTTATTTTCTAGTGAAGAATCATCCCCACCACGTTCACAGTATTTTGGAACACCCTGTATGGAGTAAATTGGTTAATGAAACTTTAAAGTCGTTTTCACGGTTGACTCGGGTCTCATTGTTCCCTCGAGCCTAAAAATTCTCGCGATGAGTACTATAAAAATATTCATAAATGATGGAAGGGTCAAGGTCAAACTGCAGCGACTTTATTTTTAACAGATCTATATCGATCGAAACGTGTAGAATCCGTTTCTGATTCCCTGGACATAACATTTTTTACACCCTGTACAACCGAGAAGGGATTCGTGGTCGTGTCATCATTAATTAAGCAAATTTCCCATTTGCATTGGTAAAATTTTGTCGAAGTGAATATTCTAAGCAATATCGAGCATCGTACAAGTAAAACTAACAAATAACAAAATCATTCACCAGTTATTGGTAGAAAACTTTAAAAAATGCGCGATATGGAATCTTTTTGTCACACGGTATGGGAGATTGCGCGAATTCGAGGACGCGATTCTTGGAGCCCTGTTCTTCATTGGCAGACAAATAAGGTATCAGTGGGAAACAGAAGCCGGCGATAACCGTGCGAACGCTGATACCGGCATGCGGCATGGCGACTACGCGTCTGGTTGGAATCCGAATGCGAAAAGAATCAACCGAAACCTTATTTTCCTCATCGCGGAAGCGCAGGCATATCTAACCAGGACCCGGTGGGATTCCGTCGGGAATATCGTGACTCGGATTCGCCGATCTTGCACACTTTTCGCGACATTCTCTACCCCCGCGAGGCGAAACGAAGTTTGCGGAACGGTTTCTCCGACTTCAGGGCTCTTACGGCTTCTCCCGCCAACTCGTGGGACTACGCGGATTTTCCGTTTTCAAGGGAAACGTTTCAGGGCTGCTGCACGGCCTGAAAACGTGCCCGCGGAGCGATACAGACAAGAACATTTCCGTGTGCGCTGTGGGAGGAATTACGTGACGCTTAAGTAAATGCGATCGCGCCCGTGTGGGAAAATAATTCGGGTCTTGTACGAGTGGTGACTCCGGTGTCTGTCATCTTGTAAAAGCCAATCGGAAAACGGATGCTTGTAGCAACGCGATACTGTTGCACGAGGTGTCGCCTTTTTCCAAAGTCCGATTCCTATCGAACGCACGCGATACAGGGTGTCCCGAAAATCACTTTTTGCTTTGCGAAAATGCAAAGAAATTTTAGAGCATGAAGAAAAGATATAACTGATTTTAATGAAATAAATTTAATATCTCTTTTTTAATATTCATTATGCTTTAAAAATATAGTTAGGTATTCCCACTAATAATTATTCGGATGCTCGTACAAGAGGCTTGACTAAAGAATATAAATTAGTTGGAACCTCGTTTCCTTCATTCATATGTTTATAATATAATTTTCCAGCCTTAAGGGTGAAATGAACAACGTAATTCTGTATATACAGGTCTACTTTCCTAGCATATCAAGTCACGGAGGTTATTTAATTACTGCATTCGAGTTACAACATGCTTTCCTTTACGCACATCCCTATGCAATACGCGGGATCCGCTTCACGTTATATGTACATGCATTGTAGAAGTCACATGAGCTGCTTATGCATGCATTTGGAAGCGTGTACGTTTACAAAAAATTTGCAGATTAATTATGAAAATCGTAAATATTTAAAACGTAACGAAAATATAATTCAACGCTCAAGAAACAAAAAATATTTTAATATTTGAGAGCGTTTCATCGACTACGAACATAGTGTAAACATTGAGTTGCAATCACGAAATATACGCAAAAGTGATTCGGAATATAGAAATGCATGCAGAAAATAAGAGGTATTATTACCTGTTCCAATTATTGCACAACAAACTCGTATCACCGCCATTGGAGAGAAATCACTTTTTTTCACGTGTGGAATACCGCATGAATGGAGAATATAAAACGTGGTAAGAAATCGTACAAAAAAAAAACGTGTGCATGGTACTATTGAAAAAATAACGAAAACCTACAAATATTCGCGAAAACTACGTCAAACAAATATTTATTCACGTCGTTGTATTTATTTCGTCGAAAAATCGCAACTTTTATTTTTAATGTTT
>CM052113.1:3448432-3464837 GCA_028454245.1 Halictus quadricinctus | reverse complement strand
TGACCGTGGGAGGTTTAATGTTAAATTCATTTCCTGCGAAAATATCCTAGAAAAAGAACTGAACGATGACCTGTGAGAGTAGGGGCTTCATGCTTTGGAACGAGTCCAGGTTGATTGTTGCACTGTTATTTTTCACAGAATTATCACGGAATTTCTGGAGAATCGGAAAAATTAATTGTTCGAACGTCTCTTGGATCTAGAACTAAATATGTGTTGAAAGATCTCGAACGATTCTTGTTTCAGGATCCCCTCGAACCGGGAAGATCCCACCGCGGGCAGTCTTTTATAGGTATCATTTTGACAAATCGTAGCCCGGTTGTCCGACGCTCTATATGAAAGGATTGCAATTCGTCATCTTGCCCCAGTTTCATTTACGTGTTTGCCATGCACGCTGCGAGACCCCCGGCATGGATTTACTTCGCTCGCATGGATTCTAACGCGACGGTGACGGATTCAAATGAGGGGAAAAAGGGAGACGGAGGTTTCACACGCTTGCAGCCCCGGTAAAAGAATTAAGAAAGTTATTGTGGCGTGAATTTAAACGTGAAATCTCGCCCGGGGTTTTTTCCCCCTTCCTCCCGGGAGTTCCAAGCGAGAACGATCGCGAGAAATGGAGAGATTATTATTCACGCTCCGCTCTCTTTTCCCTCGTATTCAACATTTTATGTTTTACAACGCGGTCCACGGTTTTTTCGCCGCGGCCGCGAAACTCTCCGGGTACCGTGTGCTCTATCCCTCGTTCCGCGGAAACGGTTAACCGGCCACTAAGGTGTCCGACGAGAAGACGTACGTAGCAAACGTTCAAACGTATTCCGCGAGATTTTCCTGCTTATTCAACCCCTTTTCAAATGGGCAATCCTCAAACAATCTGATAAGAGATCTCGAAAGGAAGCTGCCGTCTTCTTTCTGGAAATATCAAGCGCCCTCATTAACGTTTGCACGGTCAGCGAGGGGAAACGTACGCGAACGAACGTCGATTATCTTTTCAGCGTTTCCCCCGTGGAGCTAATTCACCGGTTTAATCGTTTCGCCAGAATAAACGCGTTGACACTTCGCCGCAGTGGTGAAAAAATTGTCAAAATGCGGGATTCAGGCGAATTTTCAAATTATTAAATATTATTGTTGACGTGTACCAACTACGGGACATGTAGTTCTCAAGATATGTACTGTCCGAGGGAGCACTCGCTCCGCCCATCCCCACCAAACGCTCCAGTAGGCCAACGCGTAGGTTCTGACGTCACACGCTGTATAGTATGTGGAACCGCTTCAGCCAATAGAGTTGCTAGAGGCGTGTCCCTTCCACTCCGACCAATCAGCCCCACGTTCCTTTCACGAGACTTCTTGTGCGGCGCGCACAGTATGTCTCTCTAATGTATACAGGGTACAAAAATGTTGTACTTTCAAGACCGAATTCGTATTTTTATCCGACTCGTCTGGGTACACTGTATGTGAATGATACGTCAGAGTAAATGTCCGTGCCCCGACCGATATCTGCATTTACGATTATGGCGTGCGGTAACCTACAAAAGACGGTTTAGGAGGCAGTAAACAAAAGGAAGTCGGTGTACTAAGACCACAAATGCGCCGATTGGATCCCCCCACCACCTCGGGCAGATCTTGGGACGTTCATAACGCGGAAAGGAAACCAACCCCCATGAATACATTCCCCGAAGCGTCGATCCGATGTTCCGGTGACGGCCTCGAAATAATAATATCGCCGGATCCGCTAGTGGGTGAATTAGATCGGTCATGCGAAAACGCCGGCGAACCACTGGGTTCCCGTGTAGCTGCTTGAATGCGCAAATGATTGGTGAGATCGGGGCAGCAAGTAGGCGCCTGGCGTCTTTGCCCCCGGTTGGCCGGTTCGTTGCTCCGACAATGGCCCGGTGAGCTCCGCGAGCGGCTGAACAGTGAACTCTCACCCCTGCCTAAGATGGTATTGCCACCTGCTACCTACACACAAACGCGCGCGAACAAATGCGCACGTAGATCTACCGTACACACCATCATCACCTGCTCTCATAGTTATTCCCCTTGGAATACGATCTTTCTAACGGTGCGCGCTCGAGGGTGCGTACAATTCCAGCTGATTTTCCGGATTTGTCAGTTCATGTTTTATTCAGCCGTGCGTGAACATAAACAAACTCGCTCGCCGTGCACCGTTTCAACTTTGAAACTTCTAAGTAACACACGGTGTTCCTCCTGACAGGCGACACGCATTTATTATTTTAGCGACTCCAAAACGCTCGCACTTCGAGTTCACGCTTCCTCGGTGCGTATGAAATATCGTTCCTGACAGTAGAACTTCGGGTTATTATGGATCACGGGAAGTTCCGTTCCGAAAACCGTGTTTCGCCTGGATTTTGACTATCAGTTTGGTTCTCGGCCATTTTGTCCGCTAATTAGGCGTGGAAGGCGCCACCTTCCGATCACAATTTTCTGCTTCATTAGTGTACTGTCGATTTTTATGGAAAATAATCATGGTCTACAGTGCCTACTCGATATATGTCCAAAACACGGGTCTAACCAAGGACATATATCGGCCAGGAAATGGTATTCTTTGATCCTTTAGAGGCCTCGGTATAGTGGGGCAGGCAGTGGGGATAGTTCTGAGACTTTTATCTGCTAGGCATTTGTGACAAATATATTGTAAACACTGCATATCAATTATAAGACACGTGAGATCAACATTTATTTCTTTCTCCAATGACTGTACTGAATGGCTGGCATCGTGAATTAATTCATTTGATAAATTTACATATTCGTTGCAATTTTTCGTTTATCAGGTTTCTATTGCTGTTACGCAGTTTCACCTTGACCAGTGTTCTGCAATTATTACCGTAGCAGGGGATTAATCAATTCTTTCGAAATTGATATGACTTATACAATGACAAAAGTAATTTTAGAATGAAATTTTCGGTTCCTCTGTATGAATAGAAGCTAGTCCGTCTTTCCAGAAGTCGAGTGTTCACTATCCTAGACTGTCGAACCCAGACAGCCAAATTGTCAGCACTTCAAGCCCGGAAGCATTGTCTGTAGGTAAAAGTCAACAGATTTGGTAAACAGATGTTCGAAGGTGCGAAGCTCTCTCGCAGATGGTGGAAATTATTCCGCCTGATGATGGAAGACATTATACTTTCCAGGTGATGTAATGGGCGTCGGCACGTGCCTCGGACGTTCTATTTTAGTCAGTCATGATTTCAGCTTTTACGGTTCTTGCGGCTTCAGCTCACTTTCTACCGTAAGGACAAAAAATTATACTATAATGTTCAGCGTATTGAACGTTAAATAAATATTTAAAATAATGCGATAATAATATAATATTACAATATACTGTTAATATTCAATAATATAATATTGATCTTTAATAATGTTTGTAATATTTAATATAGTATATCCTTTATTTTAAATAAATGATTTTAGCCAAAGTTATAACAGCACCCTCACGTGAGCAACAAATCATGCAATTTTAAAGCTTCAGTATTTTCTTCAGTTTTTTCCGAAATCTCTTGCAATTATAAATTGATAAAGAATGGGCATTCCGACTAATTTTGCGACATTATTCGTCGTAAAATAACAGTGAATATATTTAAAAAAAAATTAAACACACTATTGTAGTACTTTCAACTCACTAAAATCGTTTAAAAAAGAAATATTTACGTAGCTCCTGTGCTTTGCAACTAACCCAAACAAATTTTACTTTGTTTAAACATCCCCCCACTGATTAATTCGCACAGATCCAAAAAGTTGAATTTCATGACAAACAGATAGTGTTTCTAAGAAGTAATAAACGTCAAAGGCGAAGACTTCCACATTATTCATCGAGCGAATAACAGTTTCGATCAGGCCACGGACCAACATTTAATCGAGCAAACGTAACGGGGAGCACTCGTGTAGATCTATCTATCTATCATCTGTTATTGAAAATCAAGTGCACCCGTAGCCATGTAAGTCATACGAGTCTATAACTCGCAAGTACGAACTGTGTTAGTCCGGAGGACTTGTAATTGTTCAAGTGGTGCTTAACACAGAAATTCCAGAAATGCAAACAGGCTCGTTAGCGATCGCACGTTTTTATCATCCGCTAGCGCTGCACCAACACTTCGAGCAATTGGCCCGACTAATCGACGGATTTTTGCGCAGCGGGATGCATAAATGTCGCGGAAAGTTGAGCCTCCGTCGAACTCCAGGAACCGCGTAATTGTTAATCAAGGGAATACTTCAATCGAGTTCATTTGCATGATCGATGTAGCATCGATATTCGGCACTTAAGCGTCCTTGAATTATAAATACGGCGGTCGATCAATAGAAGAAGAGAAAGAGAGAGAGATAGAGCGACATCAAAGCCGGAGGATGGGTTTAATTTAAATATCGATGATATCCGTTCGATTTGGACCGTACGAGTAGAGCGCCACTCCGAAGTAATTAAAGTCGGCAATTGTTACGAAGACCATTGAAAACGGGCCGCGGGCCGACCGATGCACCGACTGATGCACCGGCGACGTCCGAGTAATAAATTCCTGTCTCGAGATGTCCACGGACATTGTTCCCCTCTCTAAATATCAAAATCCAATATTGGCGAGCTGCCTTCGGGCCGGGACGGGACGGGCCGGGCCGGTACACGTGCATTCGTCGCGCCCGTCTCTTTTTGTGTGTCGAACGAGACGTCCCCGGGTCCTCCCGGCTGAAAGGCTGATAACGAAAATTCATTTACGGGCACGATGTAATACACAAAGGTCGAAAAGCGAACACACAGCAGCAAAAGCGGCCCGTAAGAATCGCGCAAGGTGAAACGCTTTGTGACCTCGCATCCCCCGTCCGCCCTCTCGTAATGTCAATAACTGCCGTTTTTACCTATAACCCCCTCCACGTATTTATTTCTCTTCTCCTCGTTGTTTGTTATTTGTTTTTTTTTTTTTGCCATTCTCTTTTCTCGTCCTTTCGGTTTTGGGGAACAACAGCAAATAAAATGGAAATCTCCGTTCGGTTAAAAACTTCCGGCTCGATAACAGAAATGAATATGTTCGAACGGATTCGTGCGGGTCGGGACCTTTTTATCGGAAGCAGCGGCATTGTTGCGCGGTGAAACAGATATTACACCGCGCGGAACACGACGTGACAAGCCACGCTGCGCCGCGCCGTGTGTGCCCCCTCCCCGCCCCTCCACCCCCCCCCACCTATTGTTCCGCGATGGTTAACATGGAAACAATCGATTCCCGTCTAATTGTGCCTGTTAACGATAATATTGCTGGCAAAAGTGCAAAGGCGCAATTACCGGGATCGATCGAGCTCAACGCGACAGATGAAGATGGAAGCTTCTTCGAGATCGACGGTGGAAGCTTTTGACAATTCTGAAAGGTTATACAGGGTTGTCTCATTTAACTCTGCAATTATTTCGTTATTCATACAGAAAGCGTTACAGGGAGATATGCGTCTATGTAGGCGAAGGTCATCTCGAGCGAACGTTAATGTACTTCTTTCTAAAATTTCTAAGAGTTTCTAAGATTTCTCTATATATGTCGCCAGGGCCTGGATGATAAACGTCGCGGAATTATCCCCACTACCGCGAAGTGCACCCCGTGAGGGGCCACGAAGCTCGAGAGGCCTCGAGTAGTGCAAACATAACAAGGCTCGGGTACGACTCTTGGACGATATTTGTCACTGGCAAGACCCGTTGTTGACATATATCGAGAATTCACTGTATGTCTCCGGGTAGATCCGTGTTTTTGACATATATCGAGTAAACAGTGTATTACAGAGAATTCTTTTTCTTATTATGTTTACACCGATAAATCTGTGAGTTAATAAATTATTTTTGTTTAGCTGGAATCAGAGTTTCTACCAAGTGGTAGGAATAATTCGGAACGATTGTTTCACGGAATCAGGCTCGAAATACATTTGGACAACTGCAACGAAAAGAAGCGTATCATCGTTGGTAGAGCACCGGGAAGACAAAGCGGGTGGAAAGGGACGTTCAGTGGATAAAGAAGGATAAAATTCGGACGATCTTCGAATTCTGGTCTCGATTCAGCTCGCAGAGGAAGAGGAGAAGAGAAACGCTCTGAAAGTCTGTCGCAGCGAGTCGTGTATCATCAAGTCCGACTCGGTCGATTCACGGTCCTATCGCCGAGCTTTTCGTAGCTACGGGAAAACACAGGTAGGGAACCCTTTGACCGATCTTCCTTCTTCGAAAATTACGGACTACTATTTTCCCGTGCTACGCCGGGCTCTCTCTCTCTCTCTCTCTCTCTCTCTCGTGCGCCCCTACTTTCTGTGCCGCGTCCCCTTTGCTACGGCACAGCTCCACCCTTTTATTATCATTCGTCTTCCTCCCTCGTAGAAAAGCACACAGTTATTCCCTTTCCTGGCGGCTCAGACCCGTTGTTCTTTCCTCCGACTCCGATACCTACGCAACGAAATGTAATTCTTCGGCCCGGGAGGCGGAGGACCGGGGAAAAAGTGAGTTATGACCGGCACGGTGCTCATGTGCCCCGCTATTGTGCCGGTTTCTACGATTTAAAAATTGAGACCCGTCGCCGACGGGATTTAACACTCGCGAATATCTCACGCGATCGCCCCCGCGCACAGGAACCCTTTTGTTCCTTCTTAACTTCTCCTGCTGAAATCACGGGGGACCCTCGTACCGCCAACTCTCAGGAATTATTATTGAATGAACAATTTAATAGCAACTGGACTGAGGATTGAAAAAAAAACTTAAAGGTAGATAGACTAAAAGAATTTAAGAATATCGATGTACAGTGACTTCTCCATATATGTCGCCAAGGCCTGGATGATAAACGTCGCGGAATTATCCCCACTACCGCGGAACATATTCCGTGAGGGACCACGAAGCTCGGACGGCCTCGGACGCCGAGGAGTGTAAACATAATCTCGGGCATGTCTCCTGGACGATATTTGTCGCTGGCCGTGTCGCTGACATATATCGAGAATTCACTGTATTCGGCTTATTACCCCTTGAAACGAAGTTTAAAAAGTTTTAAAAGTAAGTTTTACAATAATAATCATAGTTTTAATGTATCACCGAATATTTCGAACGTTCACGCGTTGATTATGATGTGCATATAATGAGAGAGTGAAACGGCAAATTGGTGGAAATATGAGATAGTTGATTGACAGCAATGTGAGAGAGTATTCGATATTTCGAATATCATTATGACTATCGATATATGCAATGCGGCAAATATTTTCCTTCGCCAGGCAAATGCAACGATAAAAGTTGTCACATAATTTGAACATAATAATTCAGAGTAAATGATCAAAATATCCCACAATCCTTCTTTAAATAGAATTCTGAATCATTGATACGACTTGACATAACACAAGTGAAAAACGTTATTTTTATTTTCTAAAATTGCGTAATCTATGATTGTTAAATAAACTTGAACTGCCTTCACGCTTCCATTTAGTTGAGTCTCGGAGTAACTCATGTTTTAAATTTCCCCTGCTTAAATCATGATATTAGATGGCAACTTCGCCCTAAACTATGGTCCTGGAACGGATTAAGCCTAACTACATACAAGTCAAGTTACGAGAAACGGAACACCTAAATATCTCCGCGGGAATTGAAAGTTACAAGAGTAATTACTACAATAAATCTTGACTTTCCAGCTCGTGCGCCAATAATTCTACAGGAGATTCATGGATTTTTGTTCAATACGCACCATGTGTATCTGTGTAGACTATAGCATTCGAAAGTAGTTTTACATCTGCTAGCGAGCTTCGTAAAACATTCCAGTAAAACAGTCGTGCAGTTTCGTTCCGAACTTCGAACAGGGAGGGGCAAATAATTCCTTCAGGATCAGACAAGACTGTCCTCGGAAATACAAGTTGAGACCTGTAATTTGATCCATTCTTTTCGTAACTTGTACTTCGTAATCTCGTTGTACCCTGTATTTTCTTTACCAATGTCCTCCGCTTTCAAAGAGCCCGGCAAAAGGTATCACCAGACATTTCGAATATCTCGCTGACTCTGATTTCATAACAAGATATTTTCACATTTCTTTCTGTCAACTGTTCCCTTTAATTTCTCATTCAGACGTGCAACTCTTAACTACTATGGACGTCGAATCTAGGATCCGCTGGCAAAAAGTAAATTAATCCTACTACAGTAAAGTCTCGATCTAAGCCGCACGGAGCTGTACGATCTTAGTCAGTGCGCCTACCCCCTCCACAAGAACCTCGAGCTGGCTCGAGTTGCTTCTGTCCTTTGTATCTCCTGGTCTATATATGTCCCTGACTAAACCTGTTTTGGACATATATCGAGTAAACTGGATAGTATACTCACTATATACAGTTTATTTTCAGTGTATCTTGTGCTATATTACAATTAATCGTCATATACGGTGAATTAATTGTTGCTGGTTGGTAACAAGTTTCTTCGAGAGTTCCTTCTTGAATATTTTCCGTAGATTCTCGATTGGGTTCAGGTCTGGAGAATTCCCAGGCCAATCGGTAACCTTTACTCTTTTTCTATGGAATTTACATATCTTTTTGGATTGCAGGATCATGCATGAAAATAAGAAGGAGAATAGGATAACTAAGTTTCGATTTAAGAATCCATTGATGTAGTGTGAAATCATACATTCATTTGAAATTCTAGAATACCGTGAATTCTCGATATAAGTCATCAACACGAGTCGAGGAGTCATGCCTGAGCCGTGTTATGTTTACACTCCTCAGCGTCCGAGGCATCTCGAGGTTATTGGCCCCCCACAGAGTATACTCCGCGGTAGTAGGGATAATTCCGTGACGTTTATCATCCAGGTCTTGGCGACATATACGGAGAAATCACTGTACATGTGGCGCATACAAAAAAGTTGTAAAACTTTTAGTATTTCCTCTGTAATTCCAACCTGTAATGTGGTAAACTAATTGTTCTAACTACCCAAAAAAAAAAAAAAAAATCCGAGTCGTATGGTCCGATATTAAAAAAGTTGTGGACACTTTTAAAGGTGTCCGAGCATTACTGTGATTCACTTAGTGTCGGGGTGTCACTCATCCGGAAATCGGGCACGAACTTTCGCACTCGCGGAGTCTTACTCGAAGACCGTTCGAACACGAAGGCAATTTGGTTGCGAATTTAGCAGCGTTTAACGCGAATTAATCCGTTCATACACCGTATATTTGTTCAGCGTCTCGGCGCTCTCGTTTCGCCCGTAGTTTCCCGAACAGAAGGAGGCGGCGGCTGAAGGTTTATGACGGCCGTCGTGATTAAATGCGCCTGAACCCGCGCCCAAGGCTTGCCTTCCGCTCAGCTCCGTTCGGTCACTTTCGACTTCGAATACATTAGGAAGTTGGCGTCGCTCGGGTATAGACGGGTAATGGCTCGTACATCGTTTTCAACTGCTTCTATGAGCCGGTACGTCGCAAAAGGAAGCGTTCCCCGGGTCGCTGGCGGGAGATTGATGGCTCGAAAGGAGCACGGAGAGGGACCGCTGCTCCGCGCCCGACGACGATGGAAAAAGACAATCCTGGAGGCCCCTCGTTCGAGGAAACGGGAGGGAAAATGGGATGCCGGGTTCAGAGGGAATGAGAAACGAAGCTCGATCACGTCGCCGATGAAGCGGCGAACCGACGTCGCGTTGTTCCCATTGATCGAATTTACGGGACCGTGGCACACACGATCCCGGTCTTTCTCCGTCTCTTTTCTGTTCCCCTCTTTCCGTCCCTCCGACGGATCTCAGCCATCATACCCGCGGGGATTTGGCACTTTGACGAGTTCGCATCGAACGTAACGTCTGCCCTGCCCCCCTCCTCCTTCTTCTCCTTCTCCTCCTCCTCCTCCTTCCGTCCGCCGGGCACACAAATGCGCGTGGATGCAGCAAATTTCGAACCGGGGGACGTTTCTTGAGAGGTATATAGAATAATTTCGGAACACACACCGGCCGAAAATGTACCCGCGTTTACCCGCCAAGTAAATAGCGACGTCGCGAATAAAAATGGCAACGCCGAGGAGTCGTAAAGCATGGGCGGGGGGGACTCGGGATCAATAGAAACGAATTCGCACGAAGACAGCAGAGGCGAAAAAATTGAAATTATAGCTTCATAGAGCGCTCAGATCGCGCAAAGGAATTAGAGTTACTGTCGTCGTTTTCGTCACTGAAAATAATAACATTGGAATGTACGGAAGTAACATTGTAAAAATTCAATTCACATAGATTTTGTATGATTTTTCATTGTGGGAATAAAATGCAATGATTTTCCCTGAAAGTGTCTTTGTAATTTTAATAATTGAAGGAGTAAATTATCCGGCTGAATGAATTTAAAATACCCTGTAAACATTTACATTATATTGAATGGTAATTCAATAACAATAGCGTTACGTGAACATACCGACTTGTGTTGGTTTACACAGGAGCCCAGGATTTACCGAACGTAGAATCGATAGGCGGAACCATAAGACAGACATACTTATTCCGTCATAGATCATACGAATAATCTCCTGGTTGGACAAAATGAAAAGGCGGATTTCTTGCCAGAATGATGGATGCAGATCCATATATCCAGCTATATGTCACGCTGTGATGCTCATTTGTTTCATTTCGACCCGACTTTCTTTACCCAGCGAATTCAGTGCGACCGAATTCCTGGAGCCACGTGAGGTGAGGCCAGCCCGCAGCATGGGGATGGAAATCGTTTCGCATTGTCTACAACTTGGTCTCTCTCCTCCCCCTCCCCCCCGCCCGCCCCTTCTTTTATCGTTATCCGCCGGTGGCACCGAAACCGTTGCCGTTCTCTAACCTCGAAAAGAGCGACCCGGTTTTCAATCGGTGCCGACCGACGGTCTAATTGCGACGATCCTCTCGGTGGTCCGGATGACAGACCATCGGGTAAAACCTGCTTGTGCCTAGACAAACGTCGAACCCCGACTCCATCCTGTTCGCGACCAAAGTAATCTCGTATCGAGCACGGGAAAATTTATTTTTCCTGCTACCGAGCCACCTTCCTCACCAATCAACCCCTTCCACCCGAATTTCAACTAATTTTTACCTCTTGAGAACATTCTGCGACTAATCTTCCGATATCGAGTTCGACGAATCCACAGTCTAGAGCACAATTTTAATAAAAACATGTAAAACACAAAGGATTTCCTACCTTCTTGCGAAAGAAAGAAGAAGGAGACGCACGGCTCCTGCGCCATCTGCCGACGTGTTGAACGTACACTGAATTCTCGATATATGTCAACAACACGGGTCTTGCGTCCTCTATCGTCTAGGAGACATTTTACACTCCTCGACGTCCGAGGCCACTCGAGATCTGTGACCCCTCGCGGGGTATACCCCGCGGTAGTGGGGATAACTCCGCGACGTTTATCACCGAGGCCTTGGCGACATATATAGAGAAATCACACTGTTTAGGCTAACAAAATTCCAAAATTCTCATTTAGCTTTTTTGGGCATTGTTTTCTTATCCATCGTACTTCCGTGGCAACAATTTTCAGTTCCACAAAATAGATTAGATTAATTCTATCGAAAAATAATCAGTAGAATCTAATAGAAAATAGTGAAATAAAATTTATAGAAATTTTGAATTCGCTTGGCCTGCTTTCGATTTTACCTCCAAGCCATTTCTAATTCTACTGTTGTAGGACAAACATAAAATTTTAAGATATTTCGGGAGATATAACTGATAGTGTGTGCACGTTCGATTGTATCACTAATCAGCACCGTTAGTCGGATTTCAATGCCGCAAACGGCTGGTGTTTCTAGTTATCAAGGGTTGAAGTACAAAGCATGTAGCAGTAATTCCGCATTTCAGCTGATATGCGCTATAAGTGTGGGGGTTTGTTGCCGATTATTTACGTGTATTGATTTAATAATTCAAGTATGAGCCCATTGTATACATTTCGTGTACACAGCCAATCTATGCCGCGGGCGCGCGTTTGTAGCAACTAATTAAATGAAGGAAGACGATGAATTATAAACTAAATTGACCCGTTGAAATTTCCCATCGGCAACTCTATAACAATAAAATGTCGCGATCGATTTTTATTCATTCCCATGCAGCGCGGTAAGTAGGTTTATTATAGATAAACGGATTGTCGATCGATTAGTCATATTAAGCGTAAATATGTTTTTCAAAAGTATGAACATGGGATGAAAATGGAATCGCTTTTAGGATAAAATACGAGAATCTGATTAGCATTGAAAATGATGAGAGCTGTTTCGTTTTTCATCTTTCAATATGTATTTTCCCGAAACGTTCTGGCGATTTAAAAAATATTAATACTAAACGTAAACGTATTCATTTTATGCGCACGGCGGATAAACATCTATCGTCGAACCGTATTCCGAAATTTGGGTTTAATTCGCGATAGGGATTGTCTAAATTAGAATTACAAATTAAGCGGAAATTACGTTAATTTCTGAAATTGAGATGGCATAACAATTTTTTAATTTCCAAATGGGAGCTGTTGAATCGAGTCGGAAGCAGACTCGAAACGAATTACGCGAAGTGCGTTACTGTCGGATTATAGTGTTTTATTTGTACGATTTGCCTCGTCAAAGTAAACTGGATATATTCCTGAGAAATTTTTCGTTGTTATTATACACGACTTTCGCATGCAAGCCCGCGAAATTTCATTCTGAATTCCTCATGAATTTCACGCAATATCGTTTGGTGGATTTTAAAACGTTTGCTCGCCCCACTTCCCAGTTTGCCAGGGTGAGATGAAAATTTTAACAGGAGCTGTTCATAAAATTACGTAAACCGTTCGATAGTTACAGAATATTTCGGCGCGGCGCACTTTCTATGCGAGCCTCGGTGTTGACTCACCTCTACAACTGCAAATCAGTTTTCATATAAACGTGAATATATCCAGCTTTCTCTGACGCGACATCAATGTCCTTTCCAACTTTTTCAATGATCCGTTCGGTGACCCAGATTCACGGCTCGGATTCGTGACAAAAATTATAAGAAGCGTAGGACGGCTGTCACGCATCTACTGCACGCGTTGCTTCTCGTTACATGCAGTCAACAAACCGTGGATGTTAATTCCGCGCACGTCCGGTGTAGTCCCCGAACGCGAACAAACGTTTCACTCGCGATATTTAATAACTAGACTACGGATTTTTATGCATTTATCAACTAAATTGGCTGGATGAATCGAATCAATTTTCGACGCGGAACATTTTTCGACGCGGAGTCTATTACTCAAGTTTTCGTGTATATTTACCCCTAACTTTACTGCGACAAATAGCTAGAGACATAAAACTGCTTCAAAGCTTTCGATATTCTAGTGAATGTTTGTGAGTCGAAATTGTAATCATGGTTACCAGAGACTTCTTCCCCCACTCTAATTTCCCCTTCCGCCACGGCCCGGTCACGTGACTAACCCGGTACTGGCAGAGAGGGGGTAACTTTTTCCCCGCGGCAGTGGGGATACTGGGGACTTTTATCGCCCAGTTATTTGGGACATATGTCGTGAAAAGACTGTACACGTTGACAGGAGATTTTTCTCGTTTTATTATATTAATATTTACTTTCTATTTTTCGTGATATCTTTTGTGATCAGCTGTTTCTAAATGCATAGACAACTCACGTTTGTGTAACCTACATACACGTACAGTTATACGGTGTTATACGGCCGTCTACTGTATAGTATTATAATATTTTTACCAATATATTCATGTCAAAGTTTGATATCACTAGTCAACTGTGTTCCATGAAACATCCAAAAAATCGTATATCAAGTTTCGAGGGGGATCGTTGTAAACGCGATATGAATCTTACCCTAAATTCAAATAAAAATTAATTTATTATAGAAATTTCATTATAATCTTATTTTCTCATATTAATTCTTTAAAAATTAATTTTAATATAAATTTTATCTTAAAATTCAAATAAAAATTAGTTTATTATATAAATTCAGTCACGAAACGATGATCTGACGTTTCCAGAGACTTGCATCAATTTTTTGATAAAACGTGTCTTTGGTTTTTCAGCTGCGGAAAAACCAGTTCAGAAAAAATGGAACGATGGATAATGCACAAGTGGAAGATTGCAATTTTAAAACGATCCCAAGTTATTAAATATCGACAATTTTCCAAAATTCCGATCATTTAGTGTCCAAATTATTTTTCGAGCCACTCCGATCAATTGACTTTTGCAAGTTAAGCGTCGGAAAATTTTTGTTCCAAGCCAAGTTTCACAGTCGACTGAAACGTACCTCGATCCGCCGTGATCTCGTTCGATCGAGATAAGATTGAGTTCTACCGAAAACCGTGCCTACATTAAACCAGAACCAGAATCGTGGAAAAACAAGATAAAAAGAAATAAAGTGAAGCCTCTTTCTTTCCCCCGGTCTGCGATATAATTTATCTGGAAGGGTCCGCGAAATATATATTCCGTACAGTTCGATCGTAAGAAAAGTTTAACCGGCTATCATGAAGCATTACCATAATTGGCCTGGTCTCTCGAGGGGTGGGGTCGCGCGTCGGTAAGTCTCCATTCGTCATCGGACCAGTCGGATCAGGGTGCGTAGATCACCGGATCGGTAAACACGACGGGGTTGTAGGCGCGGTAGGCTGATTCGACAAGGAAGCCTGCGGACGTCTTATATTTAATTTGGTCTTATCTTGCTCGCAAAGAGAGGAGCCGCTTGTACCAGAGACTGTGGGTGCCACGGGGTTTCGTTGCTCCGGGATTACATGGATAATTGGGGTCTCCATCAAGTCCATTCTCTTCCCCTGAAGTCCCGGCCCCTTTCGACTCGACAGCGCTAACTGTGGATTTTTCGCTTCGCGGCGAAAGTCGCCGGAGTGTTGGTGAACTCGTCGCGGACCCTTTGAACCCGGGTTAAGTTGGGAAGGTAATTCATCTGTCTCTCCGCTCGCCGGGTCTAGCGTGGAAAACGTTGGAAAAGAATGGAGAGGAGAAACGGTCAAGTGGAGGCGGCCTTTCCGGCAAAGGTCAAGTGTCTCGAAAGTTTTTAACGGGAAAGGTATCAAGTGTCTTCTCCCCCTCGGTATTGCGTCGCATCGAGTGTTATTCGCATTAGCGTGCCGATAAATTCTCCCGGCTGAAGCGCTACCCACACTAACACGACAAACTTCTAAACTCCTAATGCGTTACGGAGATCCGTACACGTCTGTACAGGGTGTACAATAAATAAGTGTCGCGACCCTAGCAGAGTGATTCCACATCTCCGGATGGGTGGGGGTTTAGAGAAAATTTTTCACTCCAGGTCTGAAAAGTCTCGCAGTAAACTATTTTATTCTGTAACTTTAAGGCGCCTGAGTTGTGAAACTAATTTCGTCAGAAACTGATGGAATTTGCAGAGTAAATATAATTAAGGACATTGTACGTACCTTGTAAATGTTTATACTCTTTATGCTTTTTAGACTGGCTGAATGGGTTAATAGTCCGTTGGAAATATTAGTCTTATAAATTTGGTATTCATGAACACGTAATATTCATTGAGTAATTATTATTATTCGAAACAGGAGAAACTTTTCACTGCTGATGATCAATAGTTTAGCGATACGATGTTACAGTAATTACTATGGAACGCGGTCTATCCATTTCTGACGAAATTAGGGAAACTTCAAACAGTAAAGAGATGAAATGAATTTAAGAATGTGAGTAGATTATACTTTGCGCCGCGTTACGTTACTTGCGTTACTTAGTGTGTAGTGTGGTCGAAATATAATTACGCAGTGCTAGTTGTTCCGATGTAAGTACTATTATTAATATTATTTCACTATGTTAATGTGTTATTGCTTTTCGTAAATACCAATTTTCCATGAGCATATAAACTACGCGTTCGAAGAACATTAGTACTAACTAAGGTTATTAACTCTCTATCTATACTCGTACTCCCCAGACAACATAAGTTTCATTTTTAACAACAAATTTTAAAAGACTTATGGGCGTTGTATCACTTACCCTTGTGCATTACGAACTAATTCATGGACATTTCTTCTGAAATCCGTTGTTTGTATAATAAGTTTTAATTTAAAGAACCGTAACCTTTTTATTTTAATAATTTTCTTCAGGTGCCAAGTGGAGTAGCGCGAAACGTGTCAGACACTTGTTGGAAGCCTATCAGCATGATCGTCAGTGGTATTCTGGTATATCTTAGTGTATTCTGCTATAGTCTTGTATATTGAAGTATATTAGTGGTATCTTTTACTGTATTCTGCTATATTCTAGTACATTCAAGTAAATTCTGGTACATTCTAGTATATTCAAGTATATTAGTGGTATATCTTAGTGTATTCTGCTGTATTCTGGTATATTGAAGTATATTCTGGTATATTCTAGTGTTTTCAAGTATATTCTAGTGTATTCTGCTATATTCTAGTATATTCAAGTATGTTAGTGGTATATCTTAGTGTATTCTGCTATATTCTAGTATATAGCAGAATACACTAGAATATACTTG
>CM052113.1:3428081-3448332 GCA_028454245.1 Halictus quadricinctus | reverse complement strand
TTGCCGTAAAATTTTCGCAAACAATTGCCGGTGAGTAACCTGTTCGACAAAAGTCAGAAATGAATTTCTGCGTCGAACAACTTCGAAACTGCCGGAGCAATCGAAGTGTGGAACAGTTAAGTAGTAAGTGAAAGCAATTAGTAGACGAAGCAAACAGCAAATAGCCGGGGGGTACTGTGTTCGCTGTCGGGCTAGACGAAAATTCATGCTTCTTCATTACAACTTTCGGTCCTCGGGAAACCGGGGGACAAAACCCCCCCCCCCCCCCCCCCCATTAGAACAAAGACTACTCGGGGATCTCTTCTCTGTAGCCTATGAACGTTCCTCGAAAGTCCCGCGCGAGCGAGGCGCTCGAAATTTAACGTATTCAGAGAGACCGGAGGACTTTACTGCCTACCGTAATAGCAGGACTTCTTTCCCCATTGATTCGTCAAGGATTAAGAAAGTTGATCGAGTCAAAACCCTCGCCGGAGAATCCTCGCCCGGTGTCTGGTCTTATAGGAGGGAGGAACGAAAGAGTCCGGAAGTTAATTCGCCGATGGATGGCTTCGAAATGGTTATATAGCTAATAACAGCGGAGCGGACGCGGAAAAGCGGAAGTTGAAGAGTCTGTTTGAAAATGGAAGGTCGATGAGGTACAACGAGCGGCGGTGGCGGCGGCGGCGGCGGCTGAAGGGTGCCGAGGATCGAGTATTATGGGTTGGTATGCAAACGACGCCTATATCCATCGGGACTTTTACGATCGCTCGTAAATACCGCGCGTCAGACCCGGTTTGATGGAGAAATTCTTCCGCGAAATAAGGGAAAAACCTTCGTCGCCTAATGTTGCTCAATCGCGGGGTGGTCCGGGCACCGACAGCGTATCACGTATCGGTGATAGCGAATGCGCCGCGCGGGTTCGAGCTCCTGACGAACTATTGTCGGCGAAGAGAACGAAGACGCGAAATTCGCGGAAGATCGGGATTCACTTCGACGTAAATCTAATTCTCGCCGGTTGAACTTCGTGTCCAAGCGAATCACGGGAACGTGTTGCGGCTAGAGAGAACTCCGTCGGGCACACCGGGCTACCTTGAAATTACTGTATCCCGGCCCCCGAAGATTGCCCGCCTTCTCACCCGGTTGAAAGACGGAAAAATGAGGATCGTGTCCCCCTTCCCCCGCCGCGCGTCCCGCTCGCCAAAGCGGAGTTATCGAATATCAAAGTTTCGAAATTCCGCGTTGCCAGGAAAGTTCACTTGAAAACATAACTTATAAGTAAGTTCGACCCCCGGCCCCTGCCCAGGACCCGGGGTTTCGTAGGAAACGCTAAGGAGAGAGCATCAGGATACAGAGGGGGGGTTGGGTCAGCCGAATAAGGGTGAAAAAGCAGAAGGGCGGAAGTTGGGGTGGTTTGGGGGACCGGGGGTGTAGGGGTGGTTAGGAGACGTTCGGTTGGAGAGATGTCTTCGGTACGGGGGTAGAGAGCTAGGGGATCATTCGTCTCCGCGAGACGGAAGTTAGGCCGGTTCGGGGACAAAGTTTGGTCAGAGTCCAAGTCGCTAAAAGGAAGAAAATTTCGGAAAAATACGGAGCGGGAGTAAGCGCGTGTGTACCGCTCGCCGGAGCCATTGAAGAAATTTAACAGGAACACTGCGTGGCCCGAACGAACCCGCCAACTCGCGAAACACTTTTAAACTAACTAACGGGGTCTATGTCTGCCCGGAGATGTCCGCAGGAAGCAGACATCCGAGCGAGACAGAAGCGGATGGTCACCGCTCCTTCGTGAAATGGACTCGCGCCGCATTGCCCGGCGCCATCGCAGTATACTTTTTCGACGACTCGAGGACACGTTACAAAGATGCTGCTCGGCCAGTCATCTGTTCTGTCTGAAGCACGTCTGCCAGTAATAAACGAGGAAGACGGGTCCATCGACCTTCTTGTATACGCCGAGTCGCACGGATCGCCTGAGCGATTTTATCATTGCAAATACTATGGAAGTTGGTTGAAAAATAAGTGAAATTAAATTATCCGTCGAGATTTAAACGTATCTATACATACTTAAAAAAATACACAGCGCGATTCTAATAAGTGAGAATAATCTTGACTTTCCAGCTGAACAAAAATTGTTCAAATAGATCCTTGCATTCGTTTTCACGTCGCTTACAATTTTATACAGTTGGGAATATATGTATAGAGTCATCTAAAAAAGTAAAGGTCACCTTGACTTTCCAGCTAAGTAAGATTTCTTTGGATCTTCGGGGTTATGGAATACATTCACTTTAATACAGTGTTTACTCGATATTTGCCCACAACAAGGGTCTAGTTAGGGACATATATCGGCTAGGAGATATATAGAGGGCAGTGGGGATAGTACTGGGACTTTTGTCAGTTAGATATTTGTGTACTTCGGTATCAAGTACGACCAAAACAAGTGAAAGGGTTAAACCTTACTTGAAATATTTAAAATAAATTCCCAATATTTTTTTTTCTTTTTGTCACCTTGCTCATTCGGCGTTCGAAAAAGCTCGAGTAATGCAGGAGATCCGTGAGCAGTCTTCCGTTCGAAATTCGCGGGACTTCTACTTTTTTTTATGATAACAGGTTAGGGAAAACGGTCCTCTAACTTTATCGGATCCACGGTCTTTCTCGCGCCTTTACACGTACTACTACGGGGAACTTTGAAATTGCAGAATTATCCCTGTGTACGGATACATCTTTAGGAAATCGACTTTGGAACTGAAAGTCGAAACCCTCGCCCTAGAGCTTAGGCAAATGCTCCCGCCCACGGTTAAATAATCCCGCCGCTTACGGTGAAATTTCCTGGAAAATTTCTTCCCGGTGCCGAATAGCCCCCATCGTGCTCGTTGATGATGTTAGGCTCGATGCATGTTCGCTTCGAATTCTGCGAAAAATACGTTAATTGTAGAGTCAGGGACTTAAGTATAGGACATACTGTCAATTTTTTAATTTTTACTTGGTAGACCTGACGCACGAAGTTAAATTAATTTGGTATATGATAGTTGACAAGTCTTTGGTTGCTGCGACGCTTCGAACACGTCTGTAAAGACGACACTTAAAAGCTGGCAAACTTTGGTTCGGCCAATTTAGTTTTATCGTATGTAAATTTCACGTTAACACTAGGTTTACCCGTCATTTTGACGGTTTCTAATATTTTTAATTTAAAATTATTAAGACTCTAAGGATGCATGCATGAGAAATTATTTAGCAAATTTATTTCGATGGGTATATATTATTTTTAAAGTAATGCAAAATAGTCACTTTTAGTGCTCCGTACACCTAGCGTTAATTAACCAACTATAATAACTGTAGGTCGAACATTGGATATTTGTTGGTAATTGTCGTAATTTTTCCGTTGTAGGCTCTATGTTGGACGTTTATAAACAATAACACTATATACCAACTAACTTTCAACTGTTGGATACCGTTGGCCAATCACAAATGCTACTAGAGGGAGAGAAGGGGTGGGAAAGAAGAAGAGTAGGACAGGGGAAGGGGAAGAATGGTTGAGGGGTGAGCGGGAGAGGGAGAGATGGATGGAGAGGGGAGGGAGAGAAAGAGCAGAGGTTTAGGGAAACGGTTCGATCCCGCAGCACATCGGAGGAGGATAGGCAGACTTGGATAATTAGTCGATGTCCGTGCCAGGGGAGGCTCAAGTATGGTAACCAATAGGTTTTCCGTGGCTCGTGAGTACCCGTCGCAGTTGCGAAACAACCATAACAAAAGATGGAATTAATTAGGATGGGACGATCGTGGTTCAATGAAATCCCGCTGGCAACGGTCCAGTAAACAAGTAGGTATTGATTCAGATGGCAAAGGTGGAGTTGGACGCGGGAGCCGATGAGGGTAGGGGAACCTAGTTCGCATTAACCGGCTGTCGTACGTATTTATCCGCTAATTTATATCTTTGGTACATATGTGCCGGCGTTTAAACACAGTGGCCGCGCGACGAAAGTTGAACGGGTTGAAATACGAACGAGCCCCGAACGCATGTGTCAATTAGTATTCAATTTATGACTACCGACAAAAACATTCGATCGTTTCGGTCGCGAAACATCCTCGTCGCCCTTATATACACATGTATATAGATATATATATATATTGTAACTATACCGGTGGACACTGGGGCAGGATATGGCTATTGGCCCTTTAGTTTGCGTCGATAGTGTCGTCGGCCGGCGCGTTGACTGGATCGCTTGATCCAAATCGGTTCGCCGTCGCTCTTCCGAAATAACGATGGGTCCCAGTCAGTTTAGCTCGATATGAATATCGGGCCGCGATGAAAAGTAAATATCAAGTATCCCCGTGACCCCTGCATCCGCATCACGCCCGATGCAATTTCAATCGGTGTGAATAATGCGAGAAACACTGCCCGGATTCGATTGCCCGCGCGATCGTGCAAATCCGATCGGAAAATTTTCGCCGTTCAGGTAAGAATACTGAAAACACCTTACTTCGGCTGATTTCTTACTTCACCCCTCACGCAATCAATTATTTTGCGGCGATTAAAATGTCTGTTGTAGAAAAACAGAAAGGAAAAGTGATTTCTCCATATATGTCGCCAAGGCCTCGATGATAAACGTCGCGGAATTATCCCCACTACCGCGGGGTATACCCCGCGAGGGGTCGCAGAGCTCGAGTGACCTCGGACATAGTAAACATAACACCGTGTTGTTGACATATATCGAGAATTCACTGTATAGAGTGTTTACTCGATATATGTCAACAACACGGATCTACCTAGGGGCATATATCGGGCAGGAGATACCATTCTTTGATCCATGGCTTGAATTTTGCAGATTCCATTGGTCCACTCGACACCTGGACCCAAATTTTAAAACTGAAAAAAAAATATTACGATACAGTAATTACAGTCTACAGGAAAGGAGTAGTTCTTTAGAAATTAGAAACTGTGTCTGCAGTAAAATTAATATTGCAAAAAAGATTTTCAGATGGCCTGAGTGTTATTTGTAAAACACAGCGTGACTTCTAGCGACGAGTTGAGAACATTTCTGAAATTCGGGGAACAACGGTTTGATCAATTTATGAAATGAAAGGGTACAAAATATCGTGGAGGCTGGTGCTCAAAAAGTTTGTATTTTTCTCGATTTAATTCGGACTATTGCGCTTTAAAAGGACTGTCGCAGAATTAAACATGATGTTACGGAGATAAAATATTTGACATGGAAGGAACTGAACGTAATATTACGGAAGTGGTGCTGCAGGGGTTAAACTCATATAATATAACGTGCCGAATATGTTCTCTCGCTCTGTTCATTTTAAACGTTTGTAATAAATGCAATATTCGGTTTTACATGTGGCGTGCCTACGGACTTGGAGTACATGTTACCTAAAAGTTCCTGTTTAATCCATGAAAAGAAATGTGTATAAAAAGATTGTGCAAATCAAGTCTGAAGAATGTGTACGAAATTATTTAACAATTTAAATAGGTAGTACGTATATGCTAGAGATCTTTGAGCACATACTGTTTGGTTGATTTACAATTTGTTCGAGATTTACAACCATCAAACGGAGGATATTTAAATTAGATTAACAACGTTGAATTTGAATAAAAATATTTAATGCGACAGAAATACTTCATTTTCTGAGGCAAAGGGAGTTGTGGATTATGCATTCAATTTTTTCCAAGCAAATTAGTACAGAGGAGTTCCATACCGTTGATGTAATATTAAAAAATTCTTGTGGATATTCATGTAGTTTGTAAACGATAGAAGGTTTGTTGAAAGTTTGTTTCGCAGTCGTTCTCTATACGTCAATATAAATACGAGGGGAATAATTCTTTAGGGAAATATAAACCGGAAACGTAGAATAAATGTTCCACATGTTGTATCTTTCATAAACATAGATACGATCAAAGCAATTCATGAAACATGAACGCTACACGGCGGATGTTTATGCGAAATAAAAATTTTTTTACACGAATTGCAAGAAACGTGATAAATAGAGATTCATTTTCTTTCGGAATATGTTCAATAAGTTCAAGACAATATAATAGTATTTTTAAATTCTTCTAATGTATTTTACTACTTTAAATTTCACCTACTCATTTTTATCACGAATGCATAAAATCCGCTAATGGACGCAGTCGAATGTATCTTATTACACATTTACTTACTGTATTTCATCTCGCGCATGTTTCTCCCAAATGATTCTTTGAATAATATCTCGGAGAAAATTTCAAATTAATTGAAGTTATGTGAAACCTGACTTAATTGGTTTTCTGCCATCATTTAGGTATTATTTTCTCTGATATTCAACACTGAAAAAATAAACGAGAACGTTGTTAACACTGAAGAAATATAATTTCTGCATCAATAATACAATAACGAATACAAAATTCATTTAGTTTCACTTTCATTATTCAGTCCTCATTACTTTGCTATCGTTTATAATAATTAGACCGCGCAAACAACAAATTGGAGTAAAGTAAACATCTATTCTTGGCTTTAATAGGTTCAGTAGGCAATACGTATAACTAGACAGCGGATTTTATGCAATTATGACAAAAATGGGTAGGTGTAATTTAAAACAATGAAAACAGTACAAGAATTTAAAAACACCGTTATAATATTTTCAAATTATTAAACATATTACGAAAGAAAATAAGTAGAAATTTCACTCATTTTGCATAAAGATCCGCTGTCTACATATAACATTATTCTATATATGTCTCAAATGCCTAGACGATACAAGTCACAGAACTACCCCACTACTGCGGGGTATACTTCTCGAGGGGCCAAGAAGTTGGAGAGTGTAAGGCCGCGTGGATCATACAATAGTATCTCCTGCTCGATATATGTCAGTGGCTATGACATATATCGAGTAAACTCTGTATTTCTAAATTCTCCTAAGGTTGTCACTGTTCTGTTTCTCATTTTAGTCACAAGTGCATCATAATACAAAAGCAATATCCATAGGTAAAAATATAATTTCTGTGTAGAATAACAAAGAAATGGAAGGATGCGTGATAAGTAGGACAATAACGCGGACCTAATAGCAGCATTATTGACGGCATCAGCTGTCGATTAGATTGAATCGTTTGGCAAAGCCGCGTTCATCGGTCCCGGCGTAACGACCCGGCAATAAAGTGTTTACAATGGATCTGCATGCAACATTTTTCCTCATTTTCGTTAATGGAATCCGGCTCCGGTGTATTCTCGGTGAAATACCGGCAAGGCAGGTATCGCATATCCGCGCACGTCCATCTAACCGGTCTAAAGTCTCTGGCAACGTTCATTGAAAGAACTATCAAATGGTTACACGGGAATTGCGGTTACAGAAAAAAATGGAGACAACCGAGAGGCCGCGTTTGAAATTCGGTGGGATTATAGGATTCAGCAGCGGCCCCCGGCACGTATCACTTTCCGTTAACCAGCGATAGGATAATCGAACCGCAAAAGCGGCATGACGAGTGTACCTACCAGTAACGGGTTTGTCATGTCGCTTCCGCTCCGGGGGATCACCCGCGATCCTTTCTATTTTACATACCCAGTTATTTATCTTCCACATACGATCGGCCGTTTACTGTGTCGGTTAATTAAAACGTTTTTTTTTTGTTCGTCCACCCTCGCTCTCGCCCCAACGAAACCGTGTGCGCCGCCCTGCCCGCGCGTCGAGTCGTCCTAAAAATCATCAACCGGACAGAAACGTTTTCCCGTCGTCCCAACGATTATACGTCGCCGGCCGCACCGTTTATCATATTCTAACGGAATGACACGTGTCACGAACAAAAATGCTTCTTTCCATCGCGAGCGCACACTTTCTGCACCCTTCACGCCGGAATTAGGGGTGGGAATATCCTGCTCGATACGTCCAGCCGATCTCGGTAAATAGACTTCGTCTCGTTGGCTTTAATTGGTACGGTGAAATTGGTAGCCTGACATCAAAAACGGTTTTTCAAACAAATCATAAGACTCAACTTTAAACACGCGTAAGTTCCGAACCAGCGAATTCCTCGCTTGAAAACTTCCATTTTTGGCACTTTCTCGTCAAGACGTGCAGGATTCTATTTCAAAAAGTTAAAAGATTCCGGGTTGCCAAGCTGAAGTTTAGACACTCTTTTGAAATTTCTCTACTGTTTTAGGTTACACCGTTGTCGTCATGAATGCATAAAAGCCGCAATGGTGTAAAATGAAGCGGAACTGTTTTAATATTATGGAGCCTGGGGGGGGGGGGGGATAAAAATCGGGGATAACCAGCGAGAAGTACTGTCCGGAACAAGTCTGCCCATTGTTCCGGACGTCAGGCCAGTTACCGAGAGCTCGGCAATACCTTTTGTTCGTAAGTTTCGCGAGTCTCGGTGGTCGGTCGCGATAGTCGAGTCTGCCAAATCTAAAGTAGTTCGAAAACGCGGATCCGCGCAAAACATACCGGGGGCGATTCACTCGCCGGGGTTGAAACTCGGGGCGGTCTACCTCGGCCGGAAAAGAACCGTGGAATGCAGTCGGACACGGAAGCTTCTGATTCGCGGCGGCACAGGAAGTCGACTGGTGGTTTTTCGCCGCGAAACTTCCCTTCGCGGATTCGCGTTTGCGACGGACACGAAGCGCCCGGCGGCCCCGTCGAATGACAGGTTCTGTTGTGTGTCTCCGTGCCGATGGCCATCTTCTTGCGACATGCTGGAGACTGGCGGACCGCGGAACATGCAAATGAAATGCTCGTCGCGAATTACGCCGGTAACCCGAAACCAACAAAGCAGCCGGCGAAAAAATTTCATACGCTGACGAGGAACGTTACCCGACCACCACCATCATCCGTCGAATGTAATAAAAACCGCGCAAATAGAACGTGCAAAAATATTCGGCGAATTGCTCCTGACACGGGAAATGACTACTGGGGAAACTATTTCATAAAAAAAAATCTCGAGAAATGAAGGCAGAAGAATATGTTAAATGAAAGACTGTTTTCCCTTTTCGTAGAAGGAACGAACTGGAATTTTATACAACTAAGGGAAGAAATGTTATGTTTAACAGACGACGTGGAAAATGGTTTAAGACCATTAACACTAAACCTACCGAGCACAAACCGTAGAAAAATGAAACCTTTTATAGAAGGAGAATGGTTGAGTTTACTTAAACTTTGTACGATTTTCACTATAATATGTGCTTAAATGAAGGTGTGAATGCAACAATTTCTTATGAAAACTTTTTCATAATTTCAATAGTTGTGACATAGAAAACCGGTCCTTTGACCATGGTAGGTTTAGTGTTAATGCACGGTCGCTGAAAAGTCTCCTTTAAAGCGGAATAACTTTTGCAAAAGTGGTTGAAATGGTGAATGTTTTTCTGAAATTATATTCGTTCGGAAAAAGTAAACAGGCGAACATGAAATGCGAATGAAAGGAACGTTTTCCAGCGGTGAAAACCGGAAAAATGATTTTATTCATTTATTTTCAATGAACCGAACGAACAGGATGCTTACAACGGGAACTGAAAAATATAAACAATTACGCGATGTTGTTTGGTCAACATAGATTTGATCAAAACACCGTAATGATTTCTCTGTGTTTCTCGTACAAGACCAAGGAGAATAAACGTCGGCCGATCTGCAGTAGCGCGTTCCCTTTTTTTAATTTGGTCAGAGGGGAATACGAGTGTTCTATCAGCGGCGCATTAACAAACAATTGTTTCCATCGGTGGCTGCGTCGCCGAAGGTTCTCGGGATCTGTTCGACGCGAAACCAGAGAGAGGGAGAGAGAGAGAGAGAGTAGTAATTATACACGCAAAATTCTCAAACCCGACGGTTTCGGTACGTTGAGCTCGCTAATTATCCATGTAACGGAACATAAATTAAGAGCATGTCCAATGCAATTCGAAATTCGCGGAACGCCGGCAGGTCCCCGCCTTTGAAAAATTATTGGACAAAGTAATTGCCGGGGAACGCGCGGCTCGCTGTAGTAATTGCATGGCCGGCGGAATGGACTGCGGTGTCGCCTTATATTGTGAAAAACTCACCAGTTATTCCCATTTTACTGGCGCCGAGAGGCAAACAGTCGAACAATATCTCGTTTCGACCGCTTTTACCAACGTTGGGAAACGGGGCAACGTACCGTCACGAATAACATACGAAGTCGCAGGTATTTATCCTCGAGATCATGCGGCCCGAGAGGTCGTTAAACATTAACCCGGAACAATTACTTCGAAGCCGAGTCATCGAGTTAGCTCGAATAGCCGGCGCTCTCTCTCTCTCTCTCTCTCTCTCTCTTTCTCTCTCTCTCCTTCCCTGCCCCTTTGATAATTTCGCGTAACGAGACGACGAAAAGTTTGTCTTTGTCCGTCGTCCTTCTAGATGAAAGACATCCGACACAAAGAGCTCTTTGACTCGATACCACGAATTGATTGCAGGAATTTCGGGGCATCATATCCGTCTACCGAAACGCTATGCTACTCGCCAGAAACGGGATCCTTCTCGATCAGTATCGATTCCTAATAGCACACAATTTATCGTTCAATATTCAATTTTTCGTTGCTTTCTGCCTTCATTCGCGTTCAATGCATTCTTTTAACTCGTCAAGAGTTAAAAATTGTCGTCTGTAATCTGTAATCTGATTTTTCTTTATTACTTTGCTTGTTTATCGAGACCCGAGGGTTACCTTCAGTTATTTTTAAATAGAATGCCCAATATTTTCTGAAATTAATTAACACCATATCTATTTCAAAGTATTTCTTCCGTTCGTGACCTTGTATGACCTTGAATATCATCTTGCCGTATACGAATGAATTCGTTTTGGCACGCGCTTTCCTATGATGTAACAAAAACGGATAGCATTCCATTTGAAAAATAAATTGAAGGTCACCTTCATTTCTAAAAAAAAAAATAATGCGGATAAAAAGAATTACAGACCACTACATTGCTCACAAAAGCAGTGTAATCTTTTTCTTATTTGCAGGAAAATTCGCACACATTTGAATCACTAGTCCGCTAGTGATTAATTACAGAGTGGACTTAACACACTCGCCCACTTCGTACACAACGAACACTTAATCAAAAGAGAACTCGTTCCGCCCATTTTATAATTTAGGAGCAAGGACAGTTTGATGGAAACCTCTTGGGGAGAAGTTCGAGTGCCCTACTTGATCATGATAACAATAATATTAACGGAATGAACGAAGTGTCGGGGAAAACGCCGTCCACTGATGTTCGGCCATTATTTACACTCGGCATTTTGCCAGTAACAGTGAAAAGCGCCTCGGAATAATGCAACTCTCATTCAGGGAAAATGGGGATCCATGGATGTATTATAATAGTGTACGCGTACTAATATCGTTTCTCGAGCGACATTCAAACTATCCGCATAAATAGTTGCTGTTTGCGAATCCAAGTTGCAACGAACAGGAACGCTGACTTGCCATTTGCCATAGAGCGATCAGTCAATGTTCTTATCCCGCAACGACGGAGACGATATTTTTGCCATATCTACCGAGCAAAATGAAAATTTCTGCTCGACGAATGCGAATTACTTCCGCGCGTATCGACTGGTGCAGCATCCCTTTGCCAAATTGTGAGCTAATCGACGTCGGAAAAGAATGGTTTCGACGCCGGTATGGTCGTAAACATTCTTAAAAAGTATTGACAGCGCGCAGTATGCACTATATTTTACCTACTATAAGCCATTGTTTTTCTCGGAACAAAACCATTGACTACTTAACATTTTCGGCCAGCATTCGCTAGGTATAACGAAGAAGCTTTCCGATCACTTTGGTATAGTGTTACTCGAAGTATTATTGCCGTATCTCGTTTCAAAGATGGCTTTTGGAGCTTTGAACAAAGGAAACAGCGAAGAGGAGACGACTAATTATGTGATTTTTTAAATAATAATTGAATTTCAACGATACCTTCACTCGTCCGTTTTGGAACAGAAATTTTGTAAAGATACGGAAATGAAAATTTCAATTCTCGATCCCGGTATGTTTGTACAGGGTGTCCCAAAAATGTTGCGTTTCTTTGAATTTAGCGATTCCTAAGGTGATTTCAAGTAACTTTTTCCTTTGCGAAAATATTCTCCGCGGCCTCGTTAAAGAGTTATTAACGAAAAACTCGGACCAATCAGAGCGCGGCTACAGCGGACGGACTCCGCCCCGGCGGCAGGTCCTACTGAGCGTGACTTTGGCATTGGCCGAGCCGGAACCGGTCCACTGTAATCACGCCCTGATTGGTCCGTGTTTTTCGTTAATAACTCCTTAACGAAGCGGCGGAGAACATTTTCGCAAAGGAAAAAGTTTCTTAAAATCACCTCAGGAATTACCCTCTTCAAAGAAATACATTTTTGGGACACCCTGTATAATTTTGCATCTCTACAGGAAAATTTGGAGTCAATCAGTTAGAGACGAGGAATAATTTCATGAACTTCAAGTATTTAATAAACATCTGTTAAAAAAGTCTGTTATCTGAATCTGACACATTCTCGTTCGACTATAATTCACGATTTTTTTTCTTCGAAGGAGCAAAACTTGCTCGAGCAAATATTTCCGAAACCATTACCCACGTTTCGCGATGAACTCGAACGTAAACCACCTCGTGGGAACGCTTCAAATTTTAATTTAAAATTCCATCGTATTTCCGAACTTCTGGACCATCTGAATTCATTTCTCCCTTTTTTCCGACCGTTCCGTGCTTAGCCGACTCTTTTTTTTTCAACCTCGCACACGTGCATTCGGTGAAAGTAAAATATTGTTGTTTCGGAGAACAATTCCTCTTTACGCTAGTCAGAACAATTGGGTCGCTCGGTTTGCCTTCGCGAATCAACGGAAGAAACGGTGTACATGTGCTCGGTGCGACCAAGTTAATACGGAATTCATACAGTTCACCAACTTTTAATCATGGCGCAACGAGTAGGAAAAAACGACGTAACCGCTTTATCATTTTTCTATTTTAGACGGCATCCTGTGCTTTGAACATTCAAGAAATTAATGTGTTTCACTGTTTCCTCGAGTGTAGGTGCTCTTGACCGTACAGTGCCGGACAATGGAGGGTTTAACAGTGAAAGGGAATATTGTTTGCAAAAGGTTACTCCTCTCCGACTTTGATAAAATTTAAATATAATTTATACATAATGAAAACCAAATCAATTTTTTTCTGTGTGAAAGACAGGATGGACATTTTTTAGACATTTTTGAATAACTGTTAGAATCACCATAAACAACTCCGCCGCTTATAAATGACCGAATTCGTCCTTCTCGCTTCCATTATTTTATCAGATATTCATAAAAAATTCATCGCTGCTTTAAAATAAAATTTCAATAATTCTAACACGACGAAAATGATGCGACAATTAAAATGCAAAAATAGTTTTACATTTGACATGTTTGTCATAAATCCGCAGTTTAATGACAAAAGATCCTACAACACAAATTTAAACAATACCTTCTAGTTTAAGAATAATTCCGATTCAATAATTTCAATTCTCGTCAGCAATGGCGGCCATTCGCCGATGTGCCGTTCCGGAAACAGCGGACAACTTTTTCAATTTTTCAATATTTTGTTCTAAAAAAAAAAAGGAGTTACGTTAATAAAAACCCGGAGTTGTTCACAGCACATTTTCAGACAGTCAGGGTGGTCCGCCCCGTTGGTAGTCGTTTCTGGAATCGGCTAAGAGCGCGTATCGAAAGGGTCGAGGTAAAGATGAAAACAGAAGGGACCCCGGGACTTTAAAAACCGGGAAACGTGCCCGTTCAACCCTGTCCAATTTTCTTTGGAGAGACACCACCTTGCACGGGCGAGTGCAGTCACCGAGTCTTCGATAAATGGAGCCACTTCCAGGCCTGTTGTGAACCCGCAAGCGAGCTGGTTCTCGTTGTTTGCGGAGGTATGCGCGTCTTTCCTGCGTGCAGCCCTGCAACGGGACTACGGGATCCGTGAATTATGACTTTTACACTGGCGAGCGTATCGATTACTCACGGTTCAACGACAATGTTTAAAGCCTCGTGCACGAACCCCACTCGATGCGGATTCCCCTATCGTTCGCTGCTTCTCAGGTCGAGTCGCGGCGCTACCACCGGTTTTATGGTTTCTCTTTTCAATGCTAACGACTGTCTATGGCCCACGTTGACGTATCGTATCGGTTGTCTAGCTATTTGACTTCGGCATCGCGGAAAATATGACGGACGACGGCTGCAAGTGGATATCGTTCATTCACAAGAAGAGTGACATAAGCCAAAGAAAAAGGAAATTTTACAGAGCCATTTAAAAATTACCGAAAATTGCCAATTTTCTTTCAGTGTGCATAACCAACTCAGAAATGTACAATAATTTTCTGTTGTTTAGATACTGGGTTAACTGTCACGTACATTAGGTATAAAGCATACCACAATTTGTATGTTAATTATTACAATTTTTTTATGAATATATTTTGAGTTATGTCGCTTCTCCTGGGAATAATTGTTGAAAGGTTGAATTAGCTCTGTGACGTTTTTACTATGAAAAGTGACTTTAAAGCTATAAAAATAATTTAAGAAATTGTTGTCATGTTAACACTAGGAGTTACCAATTACTGTGCCTATATTAATTCTACTTACTTCTAAAGCGTAATGAAAAAAATGTAATATCTGCTTCAAAAATAAGTATAATGCAGGCAGAGTAATGGGCCCCTTACCCTACTGCGTACAGAGAGAAGTAGTTTAACTCTTTTGTAGTCAGACGCAAGCTCCAATCGTTGTTCCGAAGTTAAATTTAATTCTTGCTTAATGGAGACAGTCTGCCAGGATCCGTTCGACGAAAGTTAGTCGTTTAACAATATTAATCGAATAATCCTGTGTATGCCGCGATGTTTCTTGCATTTCTCCCGTATATCAGGCTAGGAAGGAACTGGTTAAAGTGAATAAGTAATTTCCTCGACGAGGTCGGAGACAGCTCGGTTCCTTTCCACATTTTCTCGATTTCGCATTCAGAGGCCGGGCCGGTGCTTATTTTTCGCGTTCCCGCGACTCCGGCCGGGTTTTTTCTCCCGGGGTATTTTTATTATTCAAACGTTTATAGATATTTATCTGGCCGCGGCTTTAAATTCGGATTTTAAATTTAAATGTTGCGGGGGTGCAAATTTCGCCCCGGCTCTGTTGCGGAAGAACATCCGCGTTGAATGTGTTCCATAATGAATGAGATTATGCCGAACGATTATATAAAATCCTCGCTATAGATTTCTGCCGGTTTCTGATAACGGGGGGCCGCCGTTCCTGTCGAATATTGCTCGGGCATCGGCGAATAATGTTAAACGCGCCGAATAATTTTCATAAATTGCCGAACGGTGTCTTCTGTGAAATGAAGCCACACCGAACCGCGCGCGAACCGAACTACTTGCAGGTTTTAATCACGCCGACTGTCAATAATTATACTTATTTCACGCTCGTTCATTTACTCCTCCGACTTCGACGACCCGTGCACCGACTGTGGATATTTATGCAAATACGCGGTTCACTATGTTTATCCCAAAAGATAAACATTGTGACAAATTCATTTCTGTGCAAAGATTGCAACTAATTTTATACGAATTAGTTTCTTCGCAAAGATTCTGACTTGAGCTGAGAAAAATATATATGTTTTTCCATTAATGTACGTGTATAGAAAAGTGTTGTTAAATAGTGATTATAAGGTCTGTTTAATCCAGAATTTCCCATGGTTACTTTCGAATAATTATCCGGCGCGATAAGTGTTGATGTGCACACACAAGCGACGATCTTGCTTTGTCGGTGATAAATTATCACGATCAGGCTATATATGTATGTATATGTTACAGTGCATCAAGAATACAGGTTGTTTGAATATTCATGTTACGCAATATGGAAATTTATCATCATAAAATGGATAATGTACTCTAGGCTTTATTCCAATCCGATAGTTTAAATTGTGTCTCGCGCGACGGGCATATTTTAAATTTGATCATTTTATCGCGAGCTCAATAATCTCCGACATTTATCGGAGACGCCGGTGTCATCTTGTCAAGCTTGAGTTTGAGTGCGTTCAAAATGGCAATTTCCGCAAATAAATTATCAACTCTTCAATTAAGCTGCACATTTTCCGATGAAATTACATGGAACGTCTTTGAAATGCAGAATGCATTTGATTCTTCTAAATTAGTTTATTCTTGCATCATACACCATACCTTTGCATTAATTATTGCAGCATGGAAGGGTTAATGTAATTTTATGAACAACTAATTTCTTGATCTACAGTATTTGTTTGAAATTCATTGGAAAAGTATTGGAAAATTCAATGATTGTTATTTAAAGGGTTCAGAAATTATATTTCGAAACATTTAAGCGGAAGTAACGAAGAGAGACTATAGTTGCCTACCAAATACCAACCAAATGGATTGGAGGAGCAAATGGTCTTTCTTATCTATTGATCAGAGAGCTCATCACCCGAAGTAACGTAGAGTACAAATTGGAATGCATGTAATTTGCAAATTTGTTAAACGCATAAAAGTGCATACCTGCATTTATCTTGATGTAGACATCAACTATTCGAAATCACTATAAATTACAGAAAAAATTTTGATAATATTGTAAGAAGGTGGATGAATATTTTTTAATTTAATAGTATGTTACTGGTAAAATCAAAATGAATAATTTGCAAATGTATGTTCAAAGAGAATTACTTTTTTCATTCGTAGAAATGGAAATTGAATTTGGGTGCGTCGGTTTCGAAACATAATTAAAAGTATTCAAACCTGATGAAAAGCTTTCACGTATATATTTTATATCAAATGATAAAAATAATCCTCGAAGGTAGAAATGAAAACGTGAACAATAACGAGAACGTGATTTTGTTAATGAATTGAAGAAATATTGCATGGAAAAATTGTTTAACTTCGTTATCGGTGTTAACATAGTTTTTAGTGACTAGTGTTTGTGTATGCAATATTAAATCTTGAGTGTCAATTTGGTCAACGACTCCTGCGGGAAAGATAAAGAGGAATTGGTTTATTGCGCAGAGCTTTGAAATAATCTACACGAAAATTGTTGCATATAAAAAATTGCAAAGCAGAGTAAGAGCAAAATTAACTTCAGCGTCTGGGAAGTTTTCTATGTTAAAAGTAAAGTAAAATTGTCGTTAACATTTGTTCACGAAAATATAGATTTGCAAGTGATATAGATGGAATAAGAGCCAGAGAGTTTAGCAATTACCATGCTCTAGAGTAGACAGCAAACCGTTTTACTGCAATCAGCACGTGTTCTACTAATCACCAAAGAGCCTTGACTCTTTAAGCTTATACGAGCCGGTGAGTAGAAAGAAAGAAAATAGGAAACGTACCAAACTCAGACCCGAACTTCCGGACTTCTGTTATATCGGCTTAATCACCCTTCTGTTTACGTTAGTCCCTTCCTCAAGAAACTCTTGAAACAAAGTCCTACAAAATGAAGTTCGAAATTCGACGTATTTGGCGATACCTCTGCGAGGGAGGAACTCACAAGAGCATTGATTACTTAAACTTCTTGCGAAACCGACCATCGCTCTAATTGATCGAATGATATTTACCAAAATACTGTATAATTACCAATCAAAAGCCACTAGGTCAGTCATGGGCAACCCTGATACTCGATACATGTCCAAAACACGGATCTAGCTAGGGACATACATCGTCCAAGAGATTTTGATCTCGAGAGAGAATTTGATCTGTAATTTTATTATCATTAGATAATAGATTCTGAAAATATTTCCAACAGAAGTTACTCAGTATTCAGCTAACAATAAATTATTTTCATGAAAATTTGCAGAAAAGCTTTTACTCAATAAGAAATAAAGGTGATTATAATTGTTTATGCAAGTCGATGCATCTTTGTATTCTCTTTGAAAAACAATATAAGGTATAGTAAGAGAAGAAGTGTGACGCTTCATGATTCACTGAATTCTATTTGTTGGAAGCATGAAACTCATTCGAACCGGAGGTTACATTTTCGAACGAATCATTTTTTCCTTGCCGATGATAATTCCGCGATCAATGTGCAGCAGGTCGGATTGAAAACGTGTGCTCGTAGAACATCGAGCGGCTTTGATTCCCGCTTCAAAGACCCCGTGTTTCAATTTTAACTTTTGCTAAATCTTTTAATCACCAAACCAATTCACCTTCGAAACCCAATAGAACGTCGGCCCGGACAGTTATCACAGAATAATTCGAGGATTGCGCTTCGCAAGTGTTCACAGTTCCCGATGAGATTTTATTCGAGTAATTGTCATATGCAATTTTGCAATAATAACGTTCAATCCAATCACGTTTCACCGCGATCAAACTGATTCGTGTGAAATGATACGAATTCACGTTGCTCACGATTTCCACTTTTCGAATTTCTTCCCAGCATTCTTCCTCGAAAGAGAGAAGACAACAATTTTTTAGCCTGAAATTATTTTATTAAAATAAATCTTTGGGGCTACTCACGGGGTATACCCCGATATTTGGGACATATATCGAGTGAAGACTGTAGTTAATTAAAAAACCTCAAATATCTATAATTGTGCTACGTGTATACAGTGCTCCTCTACTCCCCCTAATAAATAATTTAAGGTTTAATTTCTCCCGAATTTTTCCGAATCGGCCCCAATTGGTTCGGATAATTGACTGTCTACGGTATCTGTTAGAATTTCTTTCTATCAAGAATGCGAATGGCAAGAGGCGAGGATCGTCGAAAAAATAACAAATCGTGCGGCAGCGTGGTATCGATCTACAGCGAGAAAGCATTTGTTCTCCGGTTTCATCGGCCCGAAGGAGAAATGCCGTTTGAAGGCTCGAGGGTAACGATTCGTTACGGCAACTTTCGATATTTCACCGGAAAGCAAGTGTCTGCCGACGGTTGGTTAAATTTCTTTGGCAACGAGGAGGATGGTCCCAGAAGGGTTACACAGAGTTCTGGGAGGAGGCGTGCCGAACGAGAAGCTTCACGCCAGGCTATAAAATTCTGAACAGGGCAGAGCCGAGGACAGAAAAATCAATTAGACTGCCTCCGACAGCCACGTCGCCATGATTCAGGAAACCGATAAATCTACGCGCACCGACATCACTACCCTGGCTCAAATCTTTAGTATCTCGCGGCCATCTTCGCCGTTGCTCATTTTCCTCGCCATCGAATTACTGATCACTAAGAACCGGGAGTTGTAGTCGAAAAGAAATATGCAATTAAAATAATTATACAGTTTTCATTCGATACAAGACGATGACTCGGCACCGGCTCTCGTCGTATTTCGGATCAGGGTACCTACGCGCGGCTTGACTTCGTTCTCGAGTGACTGGCATAAATTCAACCGGATGGATTTTATTTCATTTAATCGTCGTGATATCGACGAGATTTTCCGAGCTGCCGAGTGACGTTTCAAGGAATTAATTAAATTTTCCCGAGCTGCATGCACGCCCTACGAAAAAATTAAACTTGAATAATTGTCATCAAAATTCGGATTTTACGCATTTATGACAACAATACGTGTGTCAAATGCACGCTAGCCAAAATTTCAGGAGGATTTAAAAGTATGCACGTAAGTGTGTATGTGTGTAAGTATTGTATACTGAAACTAAAGTTACCAGAAGAAGAAATAAAATTTCTGGGTGATAGCAGTTTTTCGAAATTGATGCAGACAATTTTTATTCGGCTTAAAGATCCGCAGTCTAGTTATTATTTTACTAGATAGATCTTCTTGCTGATTTCCATCTTGTCAGATTATTGTTTAATTTCTCCAGTAGGGAGAATGAATTAAAAATATTGTTAACATATGGTTATTCGTGTTGAACGAAATCTGTACGATTTGTTTGTAACGGATCAGACGTTGCCGACGGAAAAGGAATGACAAAATGCGTAGATAGTATAAAGTGTATATACTGCTGATGTTTTTTTAAAGTTGGACAGAGGAGAAACGTTGTGTGTTACAGTAAAATGTACCGGCAGAGTTAGCGGAACCAGGTAGCGTCTTATGAAACGGAATTGAAAGTTTGAGCTCGTACACGCGGTCGGGACTTTGTAAGTAAAGCAACAAGGATCTGACGTTGTTTTATCATAAGCCAGAGGTAGCCATAGACAAAGAGATGAATGCATTTGTGGTTACAGTGTATGAAACGCAAACATTCGTTTTATTTCTTTTCTATACGACGTACCATAGATTCGCTTAAGTAAAACCTACGAAAAATATTCGAATTGACAGAAACTACTGATAGATTCGACGAGAACTTAAGAAAGTCAATGATTATAATTTATGATAAATTATTATGTTTAGGTTTCTAGTCTCAAAGGAGCCATAAATCGCTGAGGAACGATTCCCC
>CM052113.1:3406740-3417054 GCA_028454245.1 Halictus quadricinctus | reverse complement strand
CAGCGAAAATAATCTGGTCAGAACATTTATTAACTTCGGTACGTTTTAGGCGAAGTTATTAACTTCCAATTTAGAAGGAAATCTATATATGTTCCGAATGCTTAGCCGATAAAAGTCTCAGAACTATCCCCACTACGTGTGGATCAAAGAATAGTATTCTCCTGCTCGATCTATGTCCCTGGCTAGACCCGTTTACTGGACAAATATTGAGTAACAGTATCAGCAAAAATAATCAGATCAGAATAAATAAATGGGAAGAATTGTGTACCTTTGTTCCGACTGGTTTTAAAGATATTATAAATCCCCGTTGTAAAAATGTTATAAATTTCTTTCGTCGTCATTTTCACTGCCGATAAACCTATACGTTTGCCTTCGGAAAAATGAGATCAGTGTTTTTAAAACGGTATTTTCAACGGATATATTTTGCAGATCAGTCACAGTTGATTGATACCGGTACGACTAACTTGAACGTTGCCGGAAAAGCAGGACAAACAACCATATTTTAACAGTGGATCTACGGACGCAGAGACATTCGACGCTAGGCAGCCGTGGCGATCCGTTCATTTTCATTTTTCTTTTAACATCGTTTTCCCGTTTAATGGATATGCATACGTGTCCGCGCGGTAAAAATAAATTGGTGCCGTATGAAATTGGCATGGCCATGTATTTTCCGGTATACAAAAGCGAGAGCAGCTCGCTTTAACTATAAACAAATCTATGGCTGACAGCTGCGTTGTATTACACGATGTTGGAATTGCCCCCTGGAACGTTTCTGTTTGCTCGATACGCGTATTGTAATTATTTACACAGCTGTGATTTACCACGATATATTTTGTAATAAAACACTTCCGGGCCCGACACTAATATATTTTTCCAACTAACGTATAGACATCTGTTATCGCCTCGCTTGATTGCTCGCCATCGACGCCGCATACTATTCGTATTACAACATTTCCTTGTCTTTCATCTCTCGTCGTTCGTTCAATTCTCGAAAATCTATTGGATTTTCGTATTTTTATCGATAGGTCGCCATCCGTGGCGGTTATTGGTATTCGATGAGGAACGCCCGGGTGATTGAGCTTTAAATCAAACATTCGAAAGTAAAAACAGCTCGTAATTATTCTAATTAAATCGTATCACCTTCCTGTTTGTATGCAGGACGCGATGCGAAAAGTGTTGTTACCTAATTGAATTAAACAGGGAATTAATATTGTTCAACATATTTTGGATCTCGTAAAATGGTATGCAAGTCACGTGAAACATTGAATTAAAATTCTGTGAAAAAGTATATCCTGCTCGCTGTTTTCAAGTTAATTACCGAAATCACATTCCCCGACTTATCGGCGAATTTTATAAATTCAGTCAATTTCAACGAATAGACTGTGGACTTTCAGACCAAATTTGCTCCCTTTGTTCACTTATATTTTCAGTGTTTCCAAATAATATTTTCAAACGTTTCCGGAAATATTTCATTAATCCACATCATCCACAATTCATTCCTGAATACTTCACGTTATCATAAAATATTTTTCAGCCACAATGAATGATTAATGTTCATCCGAATTAACAAAAGGGATAACACATTAATTCTCTACTAAATAACTTTAATTATTCAGAAATAATCCACAGTCTAATTATCAATTTCCCATTCAGACTCATTTGTCTAAAATGTAGAGGATTGCCTCGAAGTATAGGGTGGCCCAAAAGTCACTGGACCATTTTAAAGAGTGAAATAACTCATTAACTTCTTATAAAATTCACAATGATTCCTTTGTAAAGGAATTCGACTTTTAAATGGTCTTCTAGGCCAATAATAATTATAGATCCCTTATATCACGCGTATACTCAAAAGGACACGTCCGAAACCATGATCTCTAATAAAAATTAGTTAGCGTAGAGAAGGCTGGGATTCCAAAAATCGTCGATAATTATCTGAATAATTTAGCTTTGTTTTTTTTTTTTCAATTCCAGACACAAGTGCATTAAGCAACACCCTGCGGAACGACGGGACGTCGTCGGATACGTTTATCTATTGTGACGTCCCGTTTACCGGAGTCCGCCATATATTATCGGATTTCTCTACTCCACACAGCAAGAAATTATCTGATACTACTTGGACGATATCACGCTTAATGGAGTATCGACGAAACAGTGACAGGACTCGTTTTGATGATCGGCGCTCGTCACGCTGGCTGCACTTGAAGCTGCAGACGATGCATCAGCAATGGCCATAATTCATTGGTTCCAGCAGGTGCACCCTCGTTTCCCAGCCTCTTCTCACGAGCCAGCACGCACACCACGCCGGACTCCGCGACGCGGATCAACGACGATATTCGCGGCAAACTGAAAACTAATCTGGATCGAAGGTAACGTATGAGGATGCAACGGCACGGTCAATCATTCCGAATGCTGCATCAAACTGGTGCTGTGATCTACTCCGGAACGTTCTATGCGTCGTCAGACTACTCTCCAGTAGTTAGTAACAACATTATCGAATTATTTCGTTCACTAATAAATTCAAAATCAGGTTTGATAATGAAGAAACTCTATCAAAATTTTGTAAGAGAACGACTGACTTTTCATGCCTGGCTCCTCAAGCAAAATAATTTTTGACCTTTTGACCCTGAAATTCAAGGAATTAATACTTTTCTTTGAAAATTGGTTTGTGGACACCTTGACTGACATAATTCAACTGTTATGCATAAAATGTACTTAAAGCATGGCGAAGGATCTGGGTTGCAATGAGTTTTAAGCAGTTGTTGGAAAGTTCTGTTGGACTAGTTATGATATTTCGGAATTATCTTTGGAATTAAATGAATGGAATAAAAAGTGAATCATAAGGCAAAAACTTCGGAACTTAGGAACTACATCGAAGAATGGAAATGTTTAACAGAAATGTATATCTCCTACCAATATTTTGTTACGTGAATAATGAAGTAATAAATACATTAACTTATTCAGCCTCGTATTCGAAGTTATCTCAAGAAATAGTTGTTGGTTAGTTATCTCGTAAATAGATTTTATTAACAGTTCGTTTATCGTGGAGTTTGGTAATGATTTCAGAACTGAATGTAAACTGTAAAGCTGTTAAAAACAGTTGATGAAAAGTGGGAAATATTTTACGCTAATTCTACGAGCTTTCTCTGTATAGGTCGCCAAGGCCTGGATGCTAAAAGTCACGGAATTATCATAAATAAATATAATATAGTAATATAATAAGTAAACATAACAGGTATGTCTCCTGGACAATGCATGACGCTGAAAAGACCCGTGTTATTGACATATATCGAGAATTCACTGTACGTAGTTCGTAGCCCAGAAAAAATCAGGCGAATTCGAATTCTAGGAAGTTACATCGCTTCCACTATACTCGACTTTTTGTAAAAAGTCGCAGAAAGCACGGAAAACCTTTACTCGCGCACACAAAACTTTTCTAACAAAAAGCAGAAATCGTTTTATGAGAAGGGCGCGCTGGTATTGCTGCAAAAATGAACCGAGACTGCAGACAAGGGGAGCGATTGCACATATATCACATATTTTGCTCAGCGAACGTGTCGCTGGAAAAACGGGATCTCCAATCTTTCGAATGTCTTAGACAAAAGTTTTCCTATCGCAATTTATTCAAATCTATTTACGTCGTCAGGATGAACCAATTAGAATTTAGATTGGCATCTCGATGAAACTTTGCACAATGATTTTCTGAATTCAATTCTCGAACTGATGTCCCTCAACTAGAATTCGGTGAGTAGATATGGAAAATTATTTGAGCAATATCTCGTTGACTATTAGACGTAGGACACACGAAGGTCAGTACATATTTTCTTTCATTTTCACACAGAAATCGATGCTCTATCGATTCACGGCACAAAAAGTAGATCATTCCTTTAGAATGAAGAAATCTCCGAAACGCCACCACTTAAAAAGAAATATATGCATTACAAGATACATGTTATGCAAAACATTGTTGTGAAAGTTGCTTAGGACACCCTGTATATTCGTTACGTTTCCTTTTCCAAATCGCGCGTTAAGCGTACTTTTTTGACTCAGTGTGTGTATATATATACACTAACGAGCAAAACTGAGTCTACACTATTTGAAGCAACATAACTTTTTAAAAATTAGATCAAATGACTTGAATTTTATTGAGAAGTTAGAAGGATTAGTTTATTAGACGAGGTGTAAAAAATTTTTGAAAAAAATTTGAATTGGTCGGAATCGCAAAAGAAATAGTAGAAGTTGATTTTTTTAGCTTTTTTATCTGAGCCTGTATTGAAAATTTAAAAAATGTGTTTGATTCGCTTGAATTTGAATCAATTATATCCATGCTGAAAATTTCATCGATATTGGTTAATTTGTTTACGAGTTATAAACGCTTAAAAGTGGAAAAATTGCCGTTTTTCACGATTTTCGACTTAAAATCGCACTTCTAATCGTTTATAACTCGCAAACGAATTATATAATTTATTCGAGCGAATCAAATACATTCTTTAAATTTTCAATACAGGCTCAGATAAAGAAGCTGAAAAAACCAACTTTTACTATTTCTTTTGCGATTCCGACCAATTCAAATATTTTTCAAAAATTTTGTACACCTCGTCTAGTAAACTAATCCTTCTAACTTCTCAATCAAATTCAAGTCATTTGATCTAATTTTTAAAAAGTTATGTTGCTTCAAATAGTGTAGACTCAGTTTTGCTCGTTAGTGTATGTTATGCAAAACATTGTTGTGAAAGTTGCTTGAGACACCCTGTATATTCGTTACGTTTCCTTTTCCAAATCGCGCGTTAAGCGTACTTTTTTGACTCAGTGTGTGTATATATATATAGAAGGGAGTTGTTTAATATCTTCCTAGTTTCGTGCCTACGTGCGGCCCTTTAAGAATGTCGGCAGGTTAGGTCTGTATTACGTCCGACTCGTTACATTCGATTCCTTTATTCGGACTTGTTCCGGTATCGATTATTGGATCCCTGTCGATGTATACGAATTCTTTGCCTCTCAAGATTTACTTTGTCTCTCCATCCCGTTCCTCTTGCCGTCGCGCCGCGTTTCAGGACCGTCTGTCTTCGTGGCCGTCCTTTCAACGGTACGGTACCACCCCTCGAAGCCGCCCCTTCCGTCGAGAGCGTTCTTTAAACTTTCCTCTGGCCCTGTAGCACATTCACTTCGCATCGATTTCGACATTCACGCCTCGATGCGTCTTCTTCGCCCGGGGATGTTACCAATCGTTCTACCCCGCATATCCGGCTGCCACGTCTACACGATCGCGACTCCAAAATGCCCCTGTTCGTGTGCGCCGCTTCCCTTTTTCCACCAGGAAAACTTGAAAAATGGCTCTGCTTACAACCGAACTTCTCAGCTCGGCTTATACTCGTACGTGTGCTCTCTCTCTCTCTCTCTCTCTCTCTCTCTCTCTCGCGGAGTTGACACTCCCTTGACACCTCGGGACCAGCCCACTTAAATCCTCTCTACCCACCGCGAGATAAACTCGTGATTAAATGCATCGATCGTTCCGCCGTCGTATTTACCGGGGCAATCGTTCCCGGAAATATTCGCATTCTCCAGGATTTAACGAAACCGTGCATAACAATCCAGTGAGAAAATAAACCGAAATTGTTGACTATGAGTATGAACACTTGAATGTTGTAACCGCCTCTTTTTGACGTCGCCATCGGCGATTTTATTCTAACTGAAATATGTACATGTGAAATTAGGCGGGCTTTAAGTCATCATTTTGCAGGTTTTGAATTTGTTTAAAAATTACAGGCCCTCGAAGTTTACAATTATTGCCCGGACACGAAGAAAGAATTCGTTTAACGTTTTTCGACATTATAAAGTTAATCATCGGAGTTAATTATTTTACAATGGTCCAATCGTTTCAGAATAAAAAACAAAAAGAAAATTTAGCTCGATCGGACAAACAGTTCCCGAGATAAAAATTCGCAAGTGAAGATTTTCGCCCAAAATGGGCAAAAATTGCAAACTTCGTTGCAAGTGTCGAGGACACTTGTGCTCATATCATTAGCGGAGTGTCCAACGATAAAAGTCGTCGAAACGAAAATGATTTCGACCAAAAATTAGTATGCACAAGGTACGAATTCCCCCCGCGTCGTCTGAACAGGAGTTCCCGACTTGGAAAGCGTCGAGAGCTCAAAGGAAACGGAAGGAACGAAACTAAAAGTAATTTTCTTGCAAACATTAATAGACAGTTTCGGAAGGGAAATTACATGTCCGTTAAAAGAAAGTTTCCAGGTTTCACGAGCACAGCCGGCGCTGTAATTGCAACGTGGGAATGATTACAAAGTTTTTACAAAACCGTGGAGAATCAGGTCGACGTTTAAAGAAAATGGGCGGGAAGTGAAAAACGCAGGTGGAAAAGACTGTCGCGCGCGGAGTTTTATCCTCTATTCGCCGCGGATTCTCCGAAAGCAGTGCGGTGATGTTGCATAAAGATGTCCGCGTCTACCGGCGAGGGGGGGAGGGTTGGAGAAAAGAACAACGACAGTCGCCGTAAACGCCTACACGTTCCTTCGCGTCGTCGTGAAACTCGCCGTAACACGGAACCGGGGATTTACGACTTCGCGATTCCACGACTCATCGGCACAACGGCGGTTTATTATCGTTTTCTGCAGTCGGGACAATTCCAGGACGCGAATCCGCGCGAGTGCTTTTCTTTAATACGGATTGTTTACGTGCTCTCTTGACAAACGATCGAATTAATCGCACCTGCATCAAGCCCGCGCGCCCGTTTCGTATTGGAAAGGTGTCACGTTAACCCGATTGTTCCGTCAGATTCGAGACAAATTTACTGGAACGTTTACACTGGACGCTGCAATTATTATTTCAGACGAATATTAATGGTCGCTTCGGATCGATGCAACCTGATGCTCCTAAATGCTTCGCGAACGCTCAATAAAATGCTAACTATCCAAAATATCCAAATTTTACTTAAGAATTATTTAATTACATTTTCCGTAAGAATTACGCGACTCAGGAATTTCTTTAATAATTTTAATAACGTTTCAACTCGTCTCCACTGATTCAAAGTACAGTTACTCCTTTTTCATCATATTTATTATTCACGCGACGGATAATGTAGCTTACAGTACAGTGAATTCGCGATATATGTCGCCGAGGTCTCGATGATAAATGTCGAGGATTATCCCCACTACCGTGTGGTATACTCCGTGAGGGGCCGAGAAGAGACAGGAGTGCAACATAATACAAACAATAGTACGACCTCGTCGACAGTATTTGGCACCGTGACTTTGACTAGTAAAGTATAGGACGGATGTATTTACCCTCTTCGGCGATCGTGACCTCGGTTGGCGAACATCGCTGTCCTTTTCTGCGACCGGCGCGGATCAAAGAGTGACTCCTGGAGGATAAACGACATCAAGACCCGTGTTGCTGACATATATCGCGAGTTCACTGATCAATATCTCTTAAAAGAATAACAATAATTCTCTGTATCTGTCGTGTCATTTTATATCTGGTATGATCTTGTCAATTTATGCGAGTAGCTCTAATAATTTACTTATTAACCCGTTGACATGAACAATGATACAAAAGTTGAGTTCACGTCAATAATATGTGAAAGAGTCTTGTACGAGTTTCTCGAGAACGAATAGCAAAAAGTAATCTAAGACAATCTTTCGTTTCGCCTCTTTTCGTCGCGAATACCGGAGAAATGTCTCAAGGTTTGTGTAATAAATATAGTTCCGATAGTTCAGGTGGTTGGGCTGGCGCGCGGCGTATAGCTACGCGAAGAAAAATAAAGACCGCGGAATAGTTCAATTGATTCCAATTCCCTTTCGTCAATAGAAGATTTTTGCCGAAGAAGAACCGTTCCGGGCGCGCACTTCAATGCGTTCTACATTCGAGGAAAGTTTCATCGAAGTGAAAATAGCTTGGGAGGTAACTCCGCGGGAGACACTTCTGTTGGACTTCGTGTTTGGAACAACGTACCGCCTTAAGGTGTATTACATTATGCGTTTTCACACGGAATTCACAACGGCCCACGGAAGCGTTTAATTTCCTGACGCAAGCTCCGGGGAAGTCGCAGAATGTACTACGCGCTACTACCTTTCCTCGGTAAATTCAACGGAAACGTTCTCGCTGGAACTTGTGTCCTTTTGATGCGAGGATCAAAAGCTACTAAGTCGTTTCTTCGCGCTATTGGGAACGCGAAACACACAACAGCTTATCGTCCACAGGTACAGTTAGGCACAACAAGATGGGTCACCTTTCTTTGTGTTTCGATATGACAACGAAGTCTACGTTTGCACGTGTACATGTCCTAACTATAGCGCTATACTGCATCACTGGATCGGTGGAGATCTGTTAAAAACACTAGCCGCAAAATTGACCTTGACCTTGACCTCGAACCTCAAGATCAAATTATTTTTCAATTGCATCGCGAGAAACAAAATTCTCAAAGGAACTATAGGTCTCAAGTCCTTGAAATTTTGTGAACTATTTTATTCCCTATGTCTACAGTGTGTCCCAAAAGTGGTATACGCGTGGAGGGGACGAGTTAATGACCAGTTGAGAATGAAAGAACATCGCTCACCAAGCATTCAGTTCAATCATCCGCACATGTTCACCTCTAAGCATCATTTGAAACAAATTTTGTCCAGATACTGTCAGCAGAACGCAGATCGATGGTGCATACAGAGGATTAATGGCGGGTGTGTTGCAGCGGCGCCTATCGTTTACTGATAAATATTCGATTAGCCGAAACGCTGCAAATTTGAACGGCAGGAAGTACGCGGTGGAACGAACAATTTTACCCGTTGAAAGTAACTTTGACAGTCTCTGGCCGTGGTTGTATAATAAATTTCACCGGAAACCGGATTTTCTAGCGTCCACCGAATCGTTGAATTGTCCGACGGCTTTCACGAAATTGCCGACAATCCCCGGCACGCTGAATCGTTATAAACGGCAATTATGGTGGAACAGGTATCTGTCCACAGTAAAAGAAGCCTTATATGATCACCTGCTACGTGGACATCATATTACACCATAGCTTGTCATTCGAACGTTCGGCAAGTGATATCAATAACCTTGACATATATTGTATAGGTCACCATTCGGAACAGACTTTTCAGAGAAGTTTGATTTACTATACGATACCCATTTAAAAGAATTGTGCTCCTGTAGACTTCCTTTTATAAAAATATGAATTTTTTAAGTCAACACACGATCGCCATAATTATATCTGTAAATTTATTCTCCTATTCTCTGATTACGAAGAGATTGTTTCATTATAAGTAGAAAACAAGAGGAATAGCGTCCGTGCACGGTATAAGTGTCCGATTTCGGTCCCGAAATTGTCAGACATTACGAGATACAACTGTAGATGAAAAATGGCAATCCCCATTGAAACGGTCATGTCTGCGTAATCCGAGCGCTAAAACGCCTGTTGTTCTATTACGCGAAAATTCTCTTAGAGCTTTGTCCGGTAATTAGTTGATACGAGGTCGGTTCCACTGTGTTCCGGTTGAAGCCTGAACCCGTCTCCGTCTCGTCGTCAACATTGCAGTTTGCGTCACCGTTGCGAGCGCTAAGTGTCTTGTTACAGGTACTGGCCGAGTATTCAGGCGGCACGGCCAGGCGATTCATTCGGGGCCGTTCTCTCCGCTCCGTCTTCAAGCTCGTCGTAATCTCTATGCAGCCAGCGAAACAACGCCGTCGGAAATCGTTCCCGTGACGCACGCTTTACGTGCTCAACTGCTACCTGGCACGTTCGTCGAAATCGTGCGTGGCGACACGCTCGCTCCTAAGCACGCGTAATAAACGCCGGTTCCAGTTTCGCTGTACGTAACGCTCGCCCCCTAACAATTTCACCGTTACAGTATATAGTTACAACCGCCCGTCCTTCGGTTGGGATCTTCCCTGCCGAGCCGAGCCGTTTCCCTTTGTCGCTTCCGTGCCGTGAAAGAGAAACTGCGTTGATGGCTTCGCGAAAATTATTTTAGCAATTGCGCGTACCTAAGTCCGGGCTAACTCCAGTTAACGCTGATCTGTCGGGGAAAAGCGGACGCGCGACGACACCTACGAGCCGCAAGTTGCTTTGTTACCTGCCGTTGCGAAACATGCGAGAACTATTATACAAGGAAACGAAAAGTGACGTTCCAGTAAGAATTTTCTTCTTCTTTCATTCATTACACCGATTTTCTCGATATATGTCAGTAACACCGGTCGAGGTGTCGCTTATCGTCTTCCTTGAACCGCGCCGAACGTAAACACGTTTGTCCTACACTATACATGTCAAAGTTAGAAATTAATTTTTTGCTTTAAACCACAGATAACAGT
>CM052113.1:3362225-3393393 GCA_028454245.1 Halictus quadricinctus | reverse complement strand
GACATATATACAGAAATCTTTGTATCGAGAAAACACTGTACAATTTAATTTCTCAATTTCGTCACAAATAGAACTCATAATTTCCAGGGACGCATATCATAGGAACGCCGTTATCGCGTTAAATCCATGCAACAATAGTCTGTTTTTCGCAAGCGAGTACCGGGGGACACACCATTGGTCACAATGGCTGTCCAGCCGGCCATAATCGCCGTAGACTGACGAGATTAGAATACCGTGAGCGGAGTGGACGGTGCATTGTGACCTGCGGCATATCTCAGGTCTCTTCTTTCGCGGAGGAGATCGCCGCCGGTAATCGTAGCCTCCGATCGTAAATCCTTGATCAAAAACGTTCGCGGACATGATCGTACGTTACACTGTTCCCGCGGATCATTATGACAAAAGCTTATCCGAGTCTTTTGTGGCGCGCGATGAATCGCGCGACGAGTCAGAACGAACGCGAACAATTCTTTGCCTCGGCGAAACCGGAAACAATGCGGCTGTGCCGGCCGAAAAAAAAAACATATCTGATGTATATGTGAATATTTTTCTCTGGTGCACGTTGAACGGCCTTTCGGCAGATCAAAAGATTTTTTTGCGGGCGCGATCGGCGAGACCGGAGAGTCTCGGTAGCCCGAACGGTTTCTTGATCAAAGAGCCGAAGCCAAGTCGGCCATGTTCCTTTTAACAAAGATCAGACTGTGTTTAGTTACCGGTGAATGTGACGATTCGCGACGCTTCTTGAGGAACGACTAGACGAATCCTCTTACGCGCGCTCAAAGTCCCCGACAGCTTTAAAGTTTCCCTCGTGGTCGCAGAATAACTCCACAACTCGAACGTTTTTTTCATTTTCTCTCTTTTCCTCCCTTCCGCACCCCCCACTCCCCATTCTCGCTTTTTCTCCCTTCTTTTTTTTTTCGAATCGTAGGTTCCCGCCCGACGCTAGATAATACTCCCGACAAACCACTTCCTCCCCTCGCCTCTGTCGAACTTTCGTTGTCAAAGCGAAAGTCCAAGACAGCCGCGCGCGGCCGTCTTAGCGCCGCGTATTAATCGTGCCTCTGGCTTTTATGCTCATTAAATTACACAGCCGTCGGTGGATACGGAGCCGTTAAACCAGCGACATCGCCAGTACATCCATGAAACACAGCGGTTTCGCCCTTGTGCTAACTGAGTAAGACGATCGAGAAACCAGATTCCGTAACGAGTTTCGCAAACCTCAAGCCTACGCGCCGCTGCACAAAGTTTATGTAGGGTATAAGTCACCATCGAATTGGATTTGCGATGTTAATAATACGACGCGCGCGGCCCGCCTCAGATATAGTTCGATGGTGTCGTCGTGTCGCGGTGTATTTGCGAAGGGAAATGGATTTTCATTTTCAGAAGGAGGTTTCCCGATGCGGAAAATTATTTTTCTGGAAGTCGATGGGCTCGCCGCCGCGCCGCACCGGCCAGCGAAAATATTCTAGTCTCCCGTAAGCAGAATAACAAAATCGTGTCTCGCGTTTTCCTGATCTTCCTTTTTTGTCCGTGAAATTCAATACCAATGGACTACGGAATATCTTCATGCAAAGTCCACGTTTTCGAAATCGCCAGTTCGAAGTAGAGATTGCATGAAAATGAATTTTTTGAGAGCAATTAGAAGCCATTAGTTTAGTAATGTTAGTTTATTGCAAAAAAGTTTTCGAGAGAAATAACAACTGGTAGGAGTTACGTGAGAAAATAAGAAAGGCAGGTCTTACATCTTTAGAAACGTAATGTTCACTGTGTATACAGGGTGTCCCGGTATTAATGGTAGGGAGTGATATTCTACGTGAGAAAATAGGTCGAAAATGTAGAATAAAATTTTTTCATTCGAACCTTCGTTTCCGAGAAAATCTTGTTTGAAAATGCAGCGAGTACGCGTGTTATTCGACAGGAATCGTCTGACGCGTCTGACCATAACCAACCAATTCTACTTCGTGCATGTACTACTGCACGCGAACCTGACGGATCTTTAAACTCGATTTTCTCGAAAGCAAAGCCACAAACGAAACAAATGTTGTCTGTATTTTCGATCTATTTTCTCATGTTGAATCACCCTGCTAGGTTATTAACAACATTATAAAATAATTAAGGATATATTACATTATAATTGTGCAATGATTTTGGGGCATTTTTAATTTTTCTATCGCCTCCCGGGCACCTTGTAAAAGTTATGTTTTATATATATTTGGATACAGTAAATTGTTAATTAACGAATTAGTATGCGTTGGAACATTGGAGTATTGGAAATTTTATTAATGGAGGCTTTTAGGATTATTAAGATGCTGCATCTAAAATATCTGATTTTTCACAGTGATATTAAACACACGTATTATAATAAATTGTGATAAACCTGTAGACTATAACAGTTTTTTTTATCACTTGCAACAACCTAATATATTTAAAATAAATATAGATAATCACATACATATATATGAACGGTTCGGACGCATTCCTGTGCCTATCTTGCCACTATAATACCCCTCCAGTGATACTTGACGGATAATCGACTGGCGCGTGCTCGAAATTGCAGTGGCTCTTCTAACGTGTAAGTCTCAATATCCGAGTGCAATCAATAAATGTCAAACTCCCCTAAATCGAAGAATCAATCGGAGGACCGATTCCATTTTTGTCTGTTTGGTCGACCAGGAAGAACTTCGGCACATATTGATTATCGGCTGTCCAGATGGATGCTCGAAACTTTTTTCACCGAATCGTTCCACAAATTTCGAAGTTAAACTTCCACCCTTGCGCGGCAAACCAACCTGAAAGTGGAACGACAACGTTCTATTCGTCAGCTGCAGACTGCATGTGGCTTGCGTTTCCGGATTTTCCGATGTATTGCGATCGCTCTTCGCCTAACCGAACGTGGGTAATGACTAGTCTGCGGATTTTATGGATTTATGGTAAAAATTAGTAGCCGCAATTTAAACCTGTAGATAGATTAAAAGTGCTTCAACGTGTTGGTTACAGCTCATCAAAATTATTAAATGGAGAAAGAAATCCATGTTTGATTCAAAAATTTCATTTTGCATAAAAATCCGCAGTCTAATGAAAAAAGTGGACTGCGGATGTTTATGCAATTTGCCATTTTGGTAGACGAATTTTTAGAATTTATTTTAAGAAATAAATCAAAATTCTACTAAATTCTGTGGAATTTTTATATTCTACTTTTTTTTTCGTTTTCAGAAGTTATAAATCTTGCCATAATTTCGTCAGACAAGTTTTGATACATTTTGACAAATTTTTGCTACTTCAGAACAGTTAGTGGGAACAAATGTTTTACAAATATTTCAGTGTTTACTCGATTTATGTCCAAAACACGGGTCTAGCCAGGGACATGTATCGGAGAGGAGATGATCCACGCCGAACGTAGAGGCCCCGGTTCATGGCTCTTAATGGGGTATACGCCGCGGCAGTGAGGGTAATTCTGGGACTTTTATCGGCTAGACATGTCGGACATATATCGAGTAAAGACTGTATATATTAACATACATCGTCAACTGTTCAACCAGGAAATGAAAAATACGTGTTGCGCTCGAAAGTTCGGTACAAAGAGGGTCTCGGCGAGAATATCGTTTGGCGTGATTCGATGGAAATTATGGAAGTCATTGAAAATGTAATGCAATCAAACTTTTCGCTCCAGCGATGGCGATCGTTCTCTTAAGCCGACCTGGTCGAGGGAGCCCCTGTTTCGGTATTCCTACATCTCGTGGCCCTCTCTCTCTCTCTCTCTCTCTCTCTCTCTCTCCCTCCCTCTCTCTCTCTCTGGAAGTACCGTTCGCCAGTCAGTCTCGTTCGAGCGTGAAACACGTCGCATCTGTAATTTCCGTGCAGGAACTCTGAACTTCCTCTTCACGATGTCCCATTCTCCCACTCGTTCCTTCCATTTCTGAATCCCTGAAACATACGTTTCCCTCGAAATCACGCGACTAGCCACGGACTCTGTTCGATCGGCTTTTCCCGCAGAAACCCGCGCTCTCAAGGACAAAACATTCAACTTACACTGTAGGGACGAAAAAAAAAATGATAGGGCACCCAATTAATTTATCAATTTTTATTCAGTAAATAACTGCAACGAAATTGCAATTTTCATCCTACCTTGTTCAATCCTATCGCTAAAAGGTCGTGTTCTAGCACGCGAAAAATTCCCTTACAACGAAATAACAAAACTTTTCCATTCGATTTTTTATAAAAAATTCGAAAAATGCGTTCGCTAAAAAGAAAATGGAAGTCGATCGCCACGCGAATGATCAAAAACGGCCTCGGGCGTGTGTTCCGCGAACGCCGAAGTCGGTATGTGTCAGTTCCGGAATTCCCGAAGTAGCATTCGTATCCCGGCATTCGATCTATATATAGTGTTCGATATCCCCTAAGGTCGAACGGAATCGTTAAACCGAACGACGTGACTGTTCAGCAATTGGAATTCCTCCAGTCGTATGACTCTGTCTAATGCGGCGACCTACGTAATGTGCCACTGGCACAAAGGATCTTTAAAACTACGTATACACGGGACCGTGCGCGGACACATACGCGAGCGTGCACACATGGGCGGTAGCAGTCGTATGACGTAAAGAGATTTCCTCTTTTATGGGTGAAAATTCATCTCCGTTCTCTCTGGCAGGGTTCTCGCCGTCTGAGCCGGCACTGCTTCAAGCAGGAAGTCAGAGGAACCCCCCTTCCCCTCCCCCACCATCCTGAAGATCTGCGGAACAGTGGCTTAATCGATATCAGTAACGCTAAAGCCTTCGATATGTGATGTATCCGATAACCTGTTCACCGAAACTACCCTCAAACTGCTCCAAAGTCCTAAAGCTCACTCAACGTATCGCTGCGAGTACAGTGTTCTGTTTTAGCCGTCTGCTACCTATATGAGCAGCCTTATCGCATTAAACGTACTGCGGCGAACGTTGCCTGGAAATCCCTCCGACGCGTTACCTTCGGAAAAATATTTCGGATTCCGTCAGGTACTAATCTGCCTATCTACCGGAGCCGTCCAGATAAATCCGAAATTTTTCCGCCGCTCAAATAAGATACAGGCTGATCGACAGGGTGGTCGAGGAAGAAAATTTAAGGGGTGGTTCTCCGCGACAATATAAGACGAAAATGAAGGGTAGAAAAGTTGAAATTTCGACTTCGTTTTCTAGTTGTTAACGATTAAAAAGTGCGCTTAAAAGTCGGCAACCCGGCCAACAGAGGTGTACGCTGCTTACGTCATACAGGCGCACGACAGTCGCCTAACAAAGGGGGTCTCCCAATTGTTAGGCTTTGACGTCACAAACTTCGAAGATTCTTGTCGATGTCCAAAACACGGGTCAAGCCAGGGACATATATCGGCCAGGAGATTCTTTGATCCACGCCGAACGTGTGGGGATAGTTCTGGGACTCTTATCGGGTGGGCATTTGGGACATATATCGAGTAGACTCTGTATTTTTATTTGAACCCTGTAAACCGGGGTTCTCGGAAAAGTGGTTACCACATGCCGGAAAATTTGCGAGTCCGACGGGCCATTTTTGTTATTAGAGAAGCTTCGAGGGCTTCCGAGGGGAAAAAATTTGTTAGTCAGAGTAGCAGTAGCTGCTTCACAATATGAGTAAAAGTTTCGGTATTTTTATCGTGAAATTTATTGAATACGAGAGGCGTACAAGGACTTTTCTTTGCTATGCGCAGTCTCCGTAGCGTTTAATGCAAGCTCTTCGGCGTTTCAAAAGTGCATGAATACTTTTGGAAGAAAGCCTTTCAACTGGCTGAAATAAACTCCACTGAAATTTTTGAGTAAATCAAACAAATTTCTGCTCTTTTATGACTTTCGAAAATTCTGTTCGTAATTTAAAAAGCGAAATACTGAAAGTGTGCTGTATCGAATATTTTTAAAACAAGTATGTTGTTTTTTACTACTGTTTTTCACTATTGCTTTTCAAACACAAGTGTTTCGCTTTAAGTTTTGAATTCAATGACATCTCCAACGCGACACAAAATGTAATATACGGGGTGTTTCACGTAAATGCGATCCCCCAGAGTATCTTCTTTATTTTTAACGAGGTCAAAAATTTTTATGTGTATTTTCAATGGTATCAAATGGGGTCGGTATTCTGAAGAGGTTGTTTTTTCAAAGTCCTTTTTAAGTTTTTCAAGTTTGTAAGTTCAAGGTCATTCGTAGGTCATGCCACAGTATATATTAAAGAAACAACCTCTGCGGGATACTGACCGCCTGACACCATTCAAATTACGCATAAATAATTGTTTACTTTGTAGAAATTGAAGAAGATATTCTGAGGGTCGCAATTACGCGAGACACCCTGTACATTAACATTTTATTATGATCGTATTTGTGAAACCGTAACATTTATTATAATATACCGCATAATCGATACGCGTTTACTTTATTAGATACGTTTAAGGATTATTTCATTCGGGGTGAAAGGTGGCTTGATATAAATCTAATTTGCAGGCTCATCTATCGTTCCGTCGATAATCCACTGTAATGAAACTGGATTCTGTATATCATATGTTATATGATATATTACAGTGACAGCTCGCTATCAGGATTCAGCCAGATGTAAAACAGTAATTTACGTCGATCAATTTCGAGTGATCGATCGATGCTTCACCGTGTCGTATCGTGACGTACAACTAACAGGAACAACGTAAGGGCAACGAGATTCCATCGGCATTCCAGTTGTTCAAATTCTCGTCGACATTATTCGCGTATCTTGTCGGCAAGGCAAGATCGCGCTAATTACTACTAAATCATCATCAAATCCCATAATATCGCTTCAGATTTGATTATATCGACAGACCGGACAATTCATCATCATTATCCGTCATACGGAACTGCAACACCATTAGGTCTTCGCCATTATCCGCTCATTATGCTGATTCGACTTCTATATAATATGCATCCTGTTCGTTCCCTCTTTTGCAGAGTCGTGAACTATTCTTTTAAACGAAACTATTGTCGCCCTGTGCACAACAAAGTACACAGTTGCAAAATAATAATTTCCATTTAGATAAAAAGTCCTCTTTGACAAGTCCAAAGACGAAGCTACTTTGTTTAGTTTTGTTTCGTGTAAAAGGTTTGTTAACCTTATTTTTGTTTAAAAATCTCCAATTAAATCCATTAAAAAGTGTAAATATTTAATTATAATATGACATGAATTTCAAAATAAACATTACATTCTAGAAAATACTCTTGGTTACCAGAAACGCGTTTAATGGTAAAATTGTATAAAATAGTTGTTCGAAAATTAAGAATTTCTTGCTTGCTTCAACAGTTTAAACAAATTGATAATGGCAGATAAATATACCGCGGGGTATACATGAAATATATAAGCACAGATCAAAAAATCCCCTGGACGATAAACGACATGAAAACCCGTGTCGCTGACATATATCGAGAATTCCTTGTAATGACAGATAGTAGGGAGATCCTCTTAGAAACGTGTTTGACATCACGCGACGCGAGTTTGTGTCGAGCTGGAGGGCAGATTTATCGCGGGGTCGATGCGCGTATCTATTTACCAAATTAGGATCATTGACGGCCGATCATAATCGTAGGAATTCATCTGTGTAATTAGAAGCCCAGTAGCCCAGAACCGCAGACTCGAATGACGGTATACGGAGAGTGACCTGCATCTCTGTGACCCGCATCTGTCGAAGGTATAAAACACTATCCGATCCATTTGAGGGGTAGCTGCGGGAAGTCCGTGCACGTGTCTGGTTCTGCATCATTGAATGGGGCATTAAAAGTCAGGCGACCACAAATAGAACGGCGCATCTAACGAGGCTGGCCCTCTATGAACGGGGTAATCGGCGTAGGATCTATACCGATCGATTGAAGTAGCCTTCCGTGTCTCTCTTTTTCGTCCGGTTGGTTCGCGGACGTATTAAGCGAATTGCCATTTAGAGAATAGGATATACCGGTGGCAAGGAGGAGCAGGCTCCGGGCGGGGGTGATGGGATGGGGTTGCGCGGTGAAAAGGATGCGACCTCAGCCAGCTGTGAACAGTGTCTGTGAGGTTTATAGGGTGGCTGCTGCCTCCGCAGCGCGACCCTGATGTTTATAAGCGCTGGCGCACACGCGCTCCCCCGTGCGCGTTACCGAACCAATACATCTGCCGGTTTTGCGCGTGTTCGGCGGGCTCGTTGAGCCCGTGCAACGGAATGAGATGGACAGAAGCTTGTTCCATTGAAAATGACCGCAAGCCCGCGTTCCAGCAACGTTGCATTTCTCGCTGAACGATGCGAGGTTACAACTTTAGCGGCCTTCATCTCGTCCGCGTTTCGAATTTCATCGTGACACACGCTGATAACCCCGGCCCGCTGTGACCCACTCGCCCGAGAAAAAGTCGCCGGTCCGGGATTCGTTTATTCTGCGCTAAGAGAGAGAGGGGTTCTATCTTGAATTATTACACGATAGTGCCAATTCGCGTCGGCCGTTTCGCAAGGTCTTCATTAATATTGGATAAGTGAAAAAGTTCCCGGGCCGATTTCAAGATAAATCACAAGCGGTTGCAGTTTAAAGTAAACAAATTTCGTTCGAGGGACACGATGATTCGTGGATCACTGGATCGTTCGGATAATAGGTGTCCACTAAGGGTCGAAACAAACATGACGGGCGAGACGCCTAAGGCTTATGGCCTGCTAGATTCAAGAACAGGGTATAGGAATCCTGTCGGCCGAAATCCTCTACCCTGTTCTTGAATCTTACGGCCATACGCCTTCGGCGTCTTGTTTGTTTCGACCCTAACTCTCCTCTCTACTTCTCCGTTCGTATAATAGCAGCTGACGTTCGTACAACTGGATATACTCACCTACTCGAATACAGTTTGGATAAGCGGTGTATGTCGCGAGCTGTCAGCTAGCATAATAGGAACTCAGCTACGGGTTCAGTAAATTAGGCGTTCCTTGAATGCTGGTGCGGATAAATGGAGTCTCAAGGGGTATAATAGTCACTACCAGTTTCGACAATTCTCTTCTAACAAGAAAGTAGAGTGGGGAGGCGAATGGTAATCTTGCGCGGATAGTGTATACTCGATCTATGTCCAAAAGACGGGTCTGGCCGGGGACATAAATCGAATAGGAGATACTACTCTCTGATCCATCGCTTAGGAGCGTAACATAATACGGGTGGGGTGTATCGGTGTGACACCAGGAGACCCACTACTAATCCAAGATCGAAACTTTTTCATTTTTCATTATTTTTTAATGGGACTAACGGGGGACTGTGAGGTCACGGGGATAGTTCTGGGACTTCCTGGTGTCGAAATCATCCAGGTCCCCTAACAGGTGCAGGAATGGCACAAGCGACGAGAACGGCGCATAAAGTGCCACGGAACGACGCTATGACCAATAATAATTCGCGCTTAAGCGAATAGCGATTCCCGGACGTTTTATAGGCACTCACGCTTCTTCGCAATATTTCGCAGACGTTGAGAGCAGACGTTCCACCCTAAAGTACTTAGCAAACAGTCGCTTCCCGGAAGCACCAACTTTTTTAGCAACGCCCGCTCTGATTTAAAGGTTCTTCAAAATCTCGTTTTCCGCTTTTCGCGCCAACCCGGACCAGCGAGGTACAATTATTAGAAAAAGCGCTGTTGTCGGAGTTCGAGGTGCGAATTGTCCAGCGTGTTCGCGATACATTAATCCTCGCTAGGTGGATGCTTCCAATGATATCATTGTGTTTCATATCCACTTCGTTGAGATCAATGATGGGCCTTCATTGGGCCTTATGCGAACAGCCACTGATCCAAACTGAGTATTAAAAACATTAGAATTCAACACTAGAACCACCGATCCCAGTCGAAATGACTGATTACTAATTTTTTTTCACAATTACTGAAATTAGAAAAATTTCATTGGAAGCACAAGTCAGAATAAAAATAATTTGAGGTTTGAGATTTCTCTATATATGTCGCCAAGGCCTGGATGATAAACGTCGCGGAATTATACGGGTATGTTTCCTGGACGATACAAGACATTATTAAGACCCGTGTTTTGGACATATATCGAGTAGACACTGTACTAAGTTTCCACTTTTGGCCCATTGCAACTCAGGGTCAACGTGGACCCAAGTGCCGCCAGGGTTAAAATATCGTGTGGTAGGTTACGTTCGGTTTTAGATTTATTAATAAACCATGGAATTGTATTTAGCAAATTGTATAATTCCCGTTTCTGCTTATTTCGGACTGAATTTCCACGAATTACGTTTACGGTGAAATTGTGGAGTCGAAATCCAAGCGTAAAAAATGAATTTTCGTTCCACCGTTCTGAACCCGGCGGACTGATTAAAGGAAGAAAGAAAGTTCAATTTGGCTACTGTTTGCCGGAATCGATGAAGTTCGTTTCGCATAAAGCCGGCACAGTCTAGTTACGAGTTTGTCAAATATTTGTGCTGGTGGCGGTGCGCGCGCGCAAAGAATTCGCAATCAAATTAGTAAGTAATGCATGAATTAATAAACGTCTCTTACCGTAGCATAATAAGTCGCTCGCTAAACAGGAATTGTAATTAGCGTTTATTATTCCTCGCGTTCTTCGCGTTCCGTTCGGAGGGAAGAAAAGGTGTGTCGCTTTTGAGACGTCGAGTCCTCGCGAGCAGGATCGGATGTCGGATATCGCAGTTTAATTCAACGGATATTTCCTACGTACGTTCTTTCCAGCGGATTGATTTTAAGCCTCGGCCAGATATGAAACTGGGAATCAATAGAATCTAATTTCAAGTAATATCTATCGGCCGAGTTATTCCCCGTTGGTGCCCTTTCTCCGAGCTCGCGGCATTCTATTCGTTCGGCGAGCCAAGAGATTCATAGCCGGTTCGCCGACCGTGAGGGTGGGGGGCGTGGTGGACGGCAATATGGTCACTCATCTTTTTCATATAAACTTATGCCACGTGTCTTGACTGAGAAAATGCCGGGCACGCTTTTCGACCACCGCCGCTGCCGCTGCCGCTCCGTAGCCGTCGCCATCGTGTTTCTTGGCAAGAATACATTCGCCGCGACGGATTACACGATTTATCCGGAATATGGCCAACTGTGTCCTAAGCGAAGTGGATTTACGTCGAAAATCGTCGCGTATATTTCCCGATCGTTTCACGCTCCCGCGGATTCCGTTATTTCCGCCATCTGTAACTTCGCACCGCGCTGTGAAACATGCATCTGCGGCGACAACGCACTGTTCATATGTCAGACGATCGCCACGACGAACTATAAGACGTATGAACATTCCAGCTAGCCGACGAAACGTAAAATGCTAAATAAACCACCACTCACGGACCGCCGTAAAGCGGACCGCATTAGAATTTGCAGAGAAACGTAACAAGAAAGAATTGTTAATTCTTTAAAATCCTTAATTTCATAATTACAAAAATTTAAAAATTTTTCTATTCAAAACTCAAAATTTGTAGAAATTAGAGATATAATAAGGTTCTTTAGAATTTTTCTTCAGAATTTTCCATAATTAATTCTACCGAAACGAAGGCGAAGCGAGTTGAAAATATTAACCCTTTGCACTCGAGTGGTGACTCTGAAGTACCACTAAAAATTGTTGTGGCATTAGTTCAAACAAATTACAAAAAATATCGCAAAGTATTTGTTACATTACCAAATTTGTATCCAATAGACTGTTAAACATTTAACACTAGGTTTACGGGACCCGTCAAAATGACTCTGACTGAATTACTCAACGAACTTATTTCCTTAGGTATATATTATTTAAAAAATGGCTGAAAACTTGGATAGACAAATTCCTCTTATTTTTATAAAATAATGTAAAATACTCACTTTTATTGCTGCTTGCTAAATATTACAGTTTCGTATGAATAAAATGAAAATATTCTAAGACGGAAGAAAGATCTAGTTTTAGAATGAAAATAGCGGCGAGAGCAAAGGGGTAAATAGTTTCTCAGCGTTGAAGGAGCGCATCGAGGACGGAGTAAAAAGCATAAGCATCGCGCGGAAATGATCGGGCATGGAATGAACTAGTTACTGTTAGTGGTTCGACGAGGACTGGTAATCGATAGGATTAACCCCTTACGTATCGAACTTTATTCCGCATGTAATCAAGCCTGATTAACGATTACCGGCCATTAGCTCACATTAGTTAATTAACTCTTGTACAGCCCGACCGCACGAGCGTGTACGAGAATTTATCAGATGTGTACAATTGTAAGCGCCGCCCGATTACTGCTCCCGCGTATCGCAATTCTCCCGGGCTACATCTAAATCTTCGTGAGAATTGCTATGAAACTATACAGGACGGTAAACCCTACATTGATGTATCGTTGATCATTTTCGTCCAATCGAGAAGCGTTCTACCCGATCCAATGGATTCATCAGACACGTGCCATTGTTAAATTATTACCCTTCACAATGACCAGAATAGGAACATTGTTGGGCCCTTATCTAGTCATTGAAACAATGACGGAATAACCTGTTCCATAGACCACGTAATCCTTTCCTGGGAAGATTTTTGTAATTTGGAACACAGGTTTTTTCATACAAATGACAACGAAAAAACGTTGAGGTTGCTGCAAGTTGGTGACTTCCGTTTTTAAATCCACGGTGGTTTTACATTAAAAAATTGTCAATACAGTTTCTACTCGATGTATGTCCAAAATACGGGTCTGGCCAGGGACATAGATCGGCAGGAAGATTCGCAGTAGTAAAAATAATAATTCACTCGTCTTCCAGAAGACTGCTGAAAAATCTGCGAGTCCAAACAACATTGTTGTTTACATTGCTCAACGAGTGAACTGTTATTATTTTTACTACTGTAAACCTGGTACACATTTACATCTAAATATTCATTCAGAAATCACCCATGTTCAGAGTGTTGTAACTTCACGAAAAAACATCTTAGAATATTCGTCCTGGTCTCATTTTAAAGCTCGATCCTTCTACTTTCGAAGTACCTTAATCGTTTTTCTCGACAGAGATTTCTAAACTGTGTAACGGGTGAGAAAGCGAATACACTTTTTCTTCCATTTCTGACCTTGTACGACCTTGACGGTGATTCTGTCTGAATTTAAGACTTTAAATGAATCTATCTTGACAAATGCTTTCGCACGATATATGAAAACGCTATTTGAAACTCTATTTAAAGAATTGAAAGTCACGTTCGTCTCTGAAGAAAATAATAAACTGAAGAATTAACCAATGTGACGATACGATGCCTGTACTCTACACTGATTCGTCGTTGGAACATTGCAAAGAATCGACATGACAGCGCTCGATTTAATTAGCTCGGACTTGATAGCTGGCGGGCGGATAGGGAGGAACTTAGGCGCGCGAATAATAGCGATTCCTCACGGCCTTCTACTCCGAGCAGTTACTACGCTGTAAATACCGGTTGACGTGCCGCTGCATCATCGCTCGTGCCCGGGTAGATCGAAACTGGCCAGGAGGCCAGTATAACAGGATCCCTTATTTTCTTCAGTAGCTCGTAAAACTCTTCACGCGTCGTTCGTGTCCGGCGTTCGAAATTTCACGGACGCCTAGCGTCGCCTGCCTAGCGTCGCGTCGGCCGGATGTGCTCGGTGCGGGGCGATTGAATTTTCTTTCGTGTGATGGCTGGCCAGCGGCTGTTAAGCTAATTCCGGGATATCGTGGTCCGGACAATGACGGGTCGGGGGTGTTGCAAGATACGGTCGAAAGCCTCGGGGGCGTCACCCGCGCCGCTCCGAGTCGGCAGGAAAGCTCACAGTCAGACAACAAAGTTAGGGCACCGATACGGGACGATCTAATTTGCCGATAGGATAGAGAAGTTGCCGCAATCATTATCGTGTTACACCGCGAATGCTGGATTACGTGTAGTTAGGAGCGCCTGGCCCCCTCCCCTCCTCTCACCCTCCCCTCCTCCGCGTGGTGTCTCAGGCGTATACGCGAGAATCAAAGCACGCTCGCCGCGTGACAACTCAATAATGGATCGTTGACCAGCTTTCAGACACTTGCCGGCGTTATTAATGGATAAATGGAAACCGTATCGGACGAGAGTTTCGCAACATCGCCCCGTGCCGGCGAAGTTCTAAGGTGAAGTTCAAGGGACGTGTTACGGCACGCTCCGCCAGATAATGGAAACCTACATGTGATTCAAGTTTTAGTATCCCACTACCCTTCAGCCTCCCCTCCACCCGCCCCCGGGGGAACTGGATGACCACTCGGGACTGCGATTGTTGAACAGCGTCGGACACGATTATACGATCGTTTCATTACCTATGTTAAGTACACGAACCGGCAATGCTACAGGGTGGACCAATTGATTTCGCTGTTGGGTCCTTTGATCGCCACTTAGGGTGAAAACGACGGGACGCGTTCGCTTAGAACTTTTTGTGCGTTCCGTGTATCTAGGGGTGGCGCACTTCCATTTTGAAGTTACTTTCAACTTGTTGTTGTTAGGAAGTTGCTACTGCCGCACGCAGCGTCCTTTAGGCCAAACCAATACAGTGAAGTCTCGATATATGTCAGGAACACAGATATTGGTGTCGTTTATCGTCCTCGATCATTCTTTGATCCGCGCCAGACGTAGACAAGGACAGCGATGCTCGCTGCCGAGGTCTCGGTCGCCGAGGAGTGTAAACATATTCGTCCTACACTGTACATGTCAAAGTCACAGTGTGGAAGTGACAAATGTCGTCTAGAAGGTCCTACTATTCTTTGATGCAGTGCCGAAGGTAGAAAAGGACAGCTATGCTCGCCGCAGAGGAGTGTAAACATATTCGTCCTACACTCTACATGTCAAAGTCACAGTCTGGTAGTGACAAATGTCGTCTAGAAGGTCCTACTATTCTTTGATGCAGTGCCGAAGGTAGAAAAGGACAGCGAAGCTTCTTGGCCCTTCACGCGGTATACCCCGCGTAGTGGGGATAATTCCGCGACGTTTATCAGCTACGCCTCGGCGACATATATAGAGAATACACTGTATAGGCTTTTCGGACCAAAATATGGACGTATCAGAAGCGTCGAAAATATCATGTGCAGCATCAAACCGACAAGGTGACCTAACGTGAGCACTACAATTATTCTCGTTATCAGTGAAAATGTTTTCGTGAAGCGGTCTCGAAGAATTGTTGTCTGCGACACGATCATTCGGTACAATGTGATTACTCTTGATAGTCAAAGGCAAAAGCTTTAGAAACTAAATCGGCTTTTGTGCGGGGATATGTAGTTCGGAACAAAGAGATTAGAATCGGGTAGCTCTGTGCATCATCTAAATAAACAAGATTCGCGCGAGGATAAGCGAAACCATAACGTTATGTTTAAACGAAATTGTGCATCAACCCTTTCGTAATTGCTCCCTTGCTGGGTGCACCTATCCTACGATTATTCTTCAAAAACGCTTATCCTGTATGCTTCTCTCACATTTCTACGTTTCAAATTACACTCGACCAGTCGCGCAATTTAATATAAAAATATACGTATGTACCGACCTTTTCATTAATTAAGAAGCATGTTCCTGCTCCTGCTATTTCGCAGCGGTAACATTTTTCATTTCTGTAAACAATTGCCAAAATGTTCCTTTTAATTTGATACTGATAGGAAGTTAAAATTTAATATATACAGTGTTTACTTTATATACGTCCCAAACGCCTAGCCGATAAAGGTCCCAGAACTGTCCCCACTGGGGGCATGAACCGAGGCCACTAGAGATCAAAGAATAGTACCTCCTTGCCGATACATGTCCCTGGCTAGACCCGTGTTTTGGACATAGATCGAGTAAACACTGTAGTAAGTCTTTGTGTCTCGATTGTTACATAAATAAATCTTGCACGATCAGAGGCAGGAACTTCACGAACTTTGTAAACATTCTAGGCTCTGAGAAAAATTGTGTAGATTGCTGCGTTACTATATTGTCGCGGGGTATGACGAAAAACTTGTTCCACGTGTGCCACAGAGACGATCGCGGATTTTCGAAGAAAAGACAGAGGTCAGAGGGCAGCAAGAAGAAGTCGGTCCGAAGTTTCGGCGGTCGTCAGTGGATCTCGGTTCGTTTTCATATCGAGCGACATTCGAGAGTGTACCGGTGACAACGTAATTCAATTTCCAGGACTTGGCCTCTCGCGACGACGATAACGAAAGTTCCCGGCGACGTCATAATCTTTGGATCGATCGATCGATCGCCGATGACCGATAACATCCTCTGCACCCCGCCCCTTTTTTTTCTTCTCCCCCTCCCCACCCGATTGTTGTTCCGACGATATTTCAGTATTTCCAGCCGGAAGTCCATTAGTCTCCCGATCGTTCTTTCCGGTAACTCAATTTCGCCGGACCATGCTGGAACGGAGCGCCGATGCGAAATACGAAAAACAAAAACAGAGCCACGGAAGAGAGAAAAAAAGCAGAAGCGTAACGTGTTCAAGAAAGGTCGGAATACCAACCAGCGCGGAAGTACCCCCACCCCCACACTTACCCCTACCCCTCGGAAGAAAGAAGAAACATCGAAATCGTGCGGGAAGGTAACTTGTCTTCCCCCTCCTCTGCCACGGTTCCTTTCAATCTGCTCAATTAATTTGGCTCTTAGTTCGTGGACGTGAAAGATGCCGGTCGTTAGAAAATGGAGAACTCAATTATTCCGGGCTGAGCCGAACCCTCGGCGTTCCTGTGCATGATTGCCAACCTCCGAAAACTCTCTCCGCCCGAACCTGGACTTCCCCGGTTACAAAGCAACCGGCCACCGCAGCAAGCATTTCCTTCGTTAGCCGAACGTTAATAGCTGCAAAAACCATTACCGCGTAGATCTCGCGCGCGCGGCGGTTCCTTGCAGAAGTATTGAATGGGGCGGTAATGCACAGAAGGTATCTAACGGTGGATCGGTTCGCTGCAGGAGTTCGCGAAAAGCAGAAACCATAGTGGGAACGGACGGGATCAGAGCGTTTGATGACACACGAGTTCCTCGTTTCACCGATTCGGCAGCTCCCCGAACTACCTCGTGCCCTCCCTTCTTTGCGTTTTGATAATTCAAGTATACAGGGTGGGGCAATAGTTTGGTCCACCGTGAATATTTTCATCAGTTCTGAAGAAATATACAAAAGTTGGTATAAAGGGAGAAATATTACGATATAAGTACTTTTCATACGCACGGTGTTTCCGAGATTTCAAGGTCACCTTGGTTTCCTTAAATAGGTAGACCCAATTTTTCCTATCACGAATCGATACAGTATCGAATTCTACGTAAAAATGACCTTCATATGTCCTAGATCTAATAGTTAAACTAGATCCAAGTCTTTGCTCGATATATGTCCCGAATATCTAACCGATAAGAGTCACAGAACTATCCCCACTGCCGCGGGATATACCCCGTGAGAGTGAAATGGTAGTGAGAGTAGAATAGTATCTTTTAGGCGATATATGTCACAAATGCCTAGCCGATAATAGTCACTGAGCTATCCCCACTGCCGCGGAGTATACCCCAAAGGGCCTTGCATTCAGGACAAGGTTGGGTCCGTGTGATTCGAAACCGTGGAAAGATTGACTTGAATAATGCCAAAGAATTTTTCAGAATTTATTAACTTGGAGGTTGTTCTAGTTTTTATTTTTATCGTGTTTGAATAACGTTCAAAGAGAGCGAGACGCACTTAACACACCAATTTTCCCGGATATTTTTCCATGTTCTTTGAAAATTAAGGGTCTCGGGTAAAATCCAGCCGCGTCTTGCCAGAGCGAACGTTTTTCTTTCGGAAGCTGTCAGAAGAAGTTAAAGAACGTAGATTTAGACATGACAGCGAAAAATGAAAATTTATAGTGGGCGGTTCGGAAACAGAATACTTTCAGACGCGGGTTTCGCGTAAATATTATTTTGTTTTATTTATGACAGTAAAAATTCTATTAAGAACTGTTATTCCGGATTTAACAGTGCTTTTACTTACCACGATTTCCTGGTTACTCGCGTTAACAAACGAGCTTCGTCCAACGGCATTTGTTTCGCCATAGCAATTACAATGGGTGTAATTTCGAACAGTAAAAAGAATTCTATTGTTACGACTCAATAAAACCACCGAGGAGGGAAATAAATTCCTATTTGGTTCTCCTGTGTGTTGCAATTAATGCAATTTTTATTATGCACCAAGATCCGTAATGAGATATCAACAAAAGAACGCTGTAAGCTCACAGTATCTAGGAGCATGGGTTGCGCACATTGCAAGAACTATGAGATGACCGAGCGCATCCTTGAAAATCGAAAATCGTCGATATCTGCCGAGGAACAGGACGGGTGACGTATAGTCGAGCGTGGCTTATGCGAAACTCGAAGAAAGGGGAATTACGAGGCAATTCAAAAGAAGGCGACCGTACGACGGGGTCAAGGAACGGATGTGGGTAAAATCAGGTGGACTGACGTATATTACCAGCTCAAGAAGCGAATCAGCCTTGTATGTGTCTAGGTGGATGGTCGGAGCTCACGTAGAGGCAATCGTTGTACTGTGCTGAAACAGCTATTTTCACGTGGCCACGCTTGATTGGATGAACCATAGTGACATCGAAACGTTTGGACGCCGTCCACTTGGCAACAATGAAGGATCATAACAATTTTACTTCGCGATTAAAAGGGGTCCCCGCCGACGATGCTCTCCTTCGTCTCCCACACACGCGAACACAGACACACGTATACACCTAAACACATATACAACTCTCTGTCCCCCACCTTTTCGTCTTCCTCTTCCTCTTCCTTGACCGGCCATGCGGGGAAGAATGGTGTCATCGATCTTCACTTTAGCGATAGAAACTGATAGCCGGAGCAAAGGCGAAGTACACTGCCGATTAAAAGTTCGGGTACAATGGTAACGTTCCCCCGTTACGCAGACTGATAGGAAGTGGAGCGTGGAACATTTAGACGTTCACCCCCAATAATAAACTGTTGAAAGAAAGCGGGAAAGATGAACTGCTGGAAATTATGGGTGAGTCGTCGCGTTTCGGCATCCATGTATGTCTCGTTCGGTCGGAAGTTCGCGTGATCTATCGCCGGTGACTGCTTGGCGAACCAATTGCCAAAGTCGGATCCTAAGGGGAGAAGTCCTTGCAAAGGGCCGATTTTTTCAAGAATTTTTAGGAATCTTTTGCGTAGAGATCATTGTGCTAATACTTTACAAAGTTTAAGGGCACTTTATCTGACATTATGACAAGTAAAGAAAATTTGTGTGACAGTAAAATGATGACAAATGTGGTGGCTACAGCCTAGGGTAGTTTCTTGTCCTCCCACTCAAGCCTTTTCTCTCTACGACGCTATTCCCCCACTTTCCGGCGCCTAGCATCCCCACTCTTTCGCCAAGGCCCGGTCACGTGACTACTCCGTGAATGACAGTGGAGGGGGTAACTGTATTCCCCTCAATCCCCTGGTCCGGTGACACTGGGTTCAGTAGTTATTAGCATTCCATTATCTCCGCTGTTTTAGAAGGTATGAAAGAACTTTATGAACCATTGTTTTTCAGTATAGAGAGAACTATAATATGGCAATAACAGTTTTTTTTCTGGTGAGAAAGAGTTTCGGAGATTTCAAGGTCACCTTCATTCCTTTAAGTTTTATAGAAGCACTTCAAGACAACGATTTTCAATTTTTTCTTCCATCCATCCTAGAATTTAAAGAGTAACCTTAGAGTGACCTTATCAATGTTTCAGGTGTCGGAGCTATGCAAAATTTGGCCATAATTGAACATCCTCCTTCCTGTCAAAAGCCGGTCCATGGAAGCATTATTCCATTTTAGAATGGTTCAGTGAATTTTGAGTGAACCTGTACGTACTTGTGCATTTTTCAAAGAACAATAATGGTGTTGGGCTTAATTATACGATATTCGTAACAAATTGCTAGTCTGGACTATGTGTTGTTAATTTTAGAAATACTATGTTGCCATATTATGATTGACAATTCACGGTAAGAAGTTTCAGACATATCATTACGAAACACACATTTTTTTCTTTTTTTTTATTGAATCAAAGGTTGAAGAGTTAACAAGTTTATAAACTCCACAGTGATTATTTCATGGAGCTCGTATCTGAATGACATTGTTTTAAACGAGGTCAAACTATTATTAATTGTTCGCAATTATCACGTAACATAATGGGTACTGCTTACGTAACAACACAATACAATGATACATTGAACTAGGTTGAATGGGAAATTCGTTCTGTTTTGTTTCACGAGATAATACGTCCAAATTTTAAACAATTGCAATTAACCTGATTCTGTTGCAATCTCTTCGAATGATTCATTTTATTTTACATTGTAGAAAAAAATCTTACTTGTTATTTAGTTTCGTGTATTTGTATTCGAACGGGTTAAACATCCCACGCAATCCAATAGGCGTGTATAATAACGAATCTGCAATAACTAATGCAGATTAAAATGTCATCAGCGAATAACGAAATTTCAAGACAATTATTGCAGCATCTTGGATTATGCTATACGTTCCAGTCTATCGAATAATTATTCCTTAATCGACAGCATTATGTTCAGTCGTTCATTTGTTTGGTAATTAATCGTCTGACGAGTTTATGCTCTGATTACGGAATGAATATCTGTAAACGTGATCAAGTGATTACAGTCGATACGGTTACGCGTATTATCAATGAACTGCGGAATATGTAATGTGAGTGTCGCATGCGTATGATAAATATAGTGACAGATCTCGCTAGCATATTAAACGGAGCTCAAATTAAAAAGCATCATTATATTAATTATCATTGCCAATCATACTAATGAGAGCCAATTGCAAAGTGTGCATACCTCGTTGATGAAACTCTGTGAATTATTTGCGTTCGATTATTTCGGTACATCGGTTTTGCGAAAACTTTTCCTCGCGATATTGCTATTTACTGGTAACATAAAAAACTGGAAATATATTTTACAAAATCACATTTCTCACCTGTTCCTCGTCGAAGTTCAAGAATACAAGTTTGTGTCTGTTAAAGAATACAATAGGGGTCCCGAAAATACAAAGAGATTACTAAAGTGCAATCTATTTTCGTTCACACGAACGTCGTAGATCTTTGAGAAGGTATCGATCCTCCTCTCGTCGTTCATTTCCGCCAATGGTACACCGAAAAACTGCGTCCAACCGAAAGCACGCTCGCAAAATCCAGTATCGATACTCCGTCTGCCAATACGCACACATATTTCCGAGGCTGGCAGAAGCTGGCATGCATAAACAATCGTTCACGCAGAATTTCAATTAACCCGTGAGATATTGTTTAGAGAATGAGCCGCGTGGCGGCTAGTAATTCATCATACCTTGGAAAAATGCCCAGCGCCGTTGCAAAACCGCACGATACACAACGCCTAAGAGAATGCAGCGGTATAGTCAAATAGAAACCTCTTCTCTAATTTTCTATTTTAATCCCCGGACAAGGAAGACCGGGTCCACCTTGACCCAGAACATAAAAGTCCTCATATATTTATACAGTTTATACACCCCGTATATTGTACAGCATCTGATAAATCTGCTCTAGGGTAAGCTAAACTTTGAATGGCACTAAATGACCTTGAATGACCTTGGAAGGCAAAAACGTAGGTTAAAAGTCGTACGTTATTGAATTCGTCTCAGGACAAGCGACACTCTTACCTAAATAAGAACATACAGTTCCGTATAAGAAAACAGAGGTCACCTTGAAGCTTTTATGCAATAAAAAATCCGGTTAACATTCGAGCGAACGTCGACGTTGGCGATCGCTTTCGGCGGGTCCCGGTGCTCGCAAATCTTTCTCGCTCGACCGTCCATCCTTTCACGGCCCCGCGACCTTCGTCCCTTTTCATCCCCCGCTGCTGACCCCGGTGTTTTCTCGCCTTAAAGATTTATTTGCTTTATAAATGAAATCCGATGTCCCACAGGCCGCGGCCGGACCGGTAGTGATTCATGGCGTATCGGCTCGAGTGCCGTCGTGCACTTTCGTGGTATACAGTTTTCGAGGCTGCGGATAATAGCTCGAGTGATACCGCTTCTCCGCAGCCCGCTCGAAAATAGAACTTGAACGGAAACGCGCGGCGGAACAGCCGGAACCATCGCGCCGACAACCGTCTACTGAAGAATATCGAAATCCGATGTTCTACGTTCGAATGGTAACAGGCATCGTTCCGTGATCTACGGCATATTGGTCTGGTTTCGATTTCTGAAACGACACGCCGCCGCCATTCCTGTGTGCGTTCCTATTTAAATGATTAACGAACACTCCGGTTAAACTACCGGCGCGCGTTAAACGTTCCCTGCATCGGAACCGGCGACAAAATTGCTTAAGACCCAATCGGGAGACACGATGCTCCACGAAATAATAAGACACTTCGCGTGTACCCGGCGGGCCAATATTTATGACCGTCTTGAACATTTCTTTTTCTTTAATATTTTAATTTTTAATCATATGAAAACATGGTGTATACAAGACTGGCGTGCACGGAATATTGTGACGCAAACATTTTTTGTACGGGAAAATGCGTTCCGGAGTCCTCAAGGTCACCTTGATTTCTTTAAATGGAGTCACCCACCTTTGGTATCGCAAGTTCAAGAAACAAAATTCACGTTTGAGCTCAAACTTTGCACAGATGTTTTTTAGATCAATTGGAATAATTTTAGGGGAGGGGAGGAGGCTGCCAAAGGGGTGATTTCAAGTTTACGACCCTTAACGCGACACCTTTATTATTTTCTTTATCGTCCGTAGGGGTTGTCGATGCACCGTGGAACCAATTTCGAATTCATTGCGCCGTTACAAAGTGCACCACAACACAGTCACTAAGCTTATCGGAGGTGTGAACAACATGTCATTGGGGTAAGCGATAGGCGTCAGTCGTGGGTGCTTTAGCATCGACCATTAACGCCAACTGTCGATAACTGTCAGTAGCGATGGGTCCCCGAGCAAGCTAGTTCGAACACGTTTTGAACGTGTATGTATATGTATATATGGTATAATGCAATGTTCGCACAGGTTCGAACGGCGTTTAAACGCGAGATAATGTTCGAGCGTCTGAAGATGTTCAAACGCCTTGACAACAGCGTCTCGCGATAATCGAATGTGTGACGTCACACATACGTCCATTCTTGCGTCCATATACGGTGGAAACTGCCGATGAAAATAATAGGTATACTAATCTGTTTGTCTCCTTGCTATAGATATCAGATTATGTTGAATACTTTAATATGACACATATATTCCACTAGGACAATCTTTAAATACCAGTGTACACTATGCTACCGCATATATGTATTAACATGTAATCTAGGCTCAGGCAATAATGTCAGAATGAAGAATTATGCATATATGAAAATTTAAACATTTGTTCTCTTCGCTATACTTTCATGAAACTGTCACGGGCAGATTGACGACATTTGATCGATGCAACGAACCGTGACTATAATATAATACTTGGTTTCAAATATTATACTCCATATCCCTCCGTTCAGGTTGTTACGTTAACGTTAACATTTTGAATGAGTGGAATTTAAAACAGTAGAAAGCATTAAGACAATTTAAGAGCGTTCACATTTTATTTTCAATTTATTTAAATTGTTGAAGAAATTTGTTGTGTCTTGTAATTGACGAAGACAATTTTTATGTTGCAGGAAGGTCCGCCGTCTAATTATAATTAAACAAAATGTCGCTGTAACTCTTAACTGTCCCAGTTCCTTGCATCGCACGACACTATACTAATTACATATTATCTTGCAACACTGTGAAAAATGTGAGCGTTTTTATTAGCAATTTAGTAGAGTTCGATGCATGGCGCAGAGGAAATTTAATTAAAATCAAGAGCCAACTGGGCGTGTCATTGGGGCGACTTTCAGTCACCTAACTTTCGACCTAGAGCCACTCGGCAAGGTTGCAAAGTGTCCGTCCAATACTCGCAGAAAAGGGGAAGTTAGTATCGTTCCACTCTTGGGAAATTCATAGTAAGGACACGAGGGGAAGGGAAAGGGAAAGCAGGCCTTGATGAAATAGGGGCCACACCAAATTTCTGCCAGCTACACAAATCAGGGCGCAACAGACGTGTTCGATATTTCGGTACAGTGATTTCTCTATATATGTCGCGAACGCCTGGCTGATAAACGTCGCGGAACCATCCCCACTACCGCGGGCTCCGTGGGGGGCCTAGATGCCCGAGGAGTGTAAACCTACTAAGACCTACTAATACAATAACAGATTTCTTTATTTTTAATTACTTTTTTATGGGACTTTCGTGGCATTTTTCTAATGAAAGCCAGACCCGTGTTTTTGACATTCATCGTGTAGAACAGGTATGTTTACACTATAACAGTGCCTCCTGCACGATCCAAGTCGCTGACAAGACCCGTATTGTTGACATATATCGAGAATGCACTGTATATCGGCGTTGAGTCTATGTCCAGCAGGCTAACTCTACCGAAGTGTAATTGAAAAATTAAATATTACAGTGTAGAGACTATTTTGCCGATTGGTTACACGGTGCAGCGCAACGTTTGCACGCCCAGCAAGTTTTATGGACACTGTCGCAATATTTGCACTGTTTTGTAGGAATCCGTGTTTGACGAGACCCGTGTTGTGCGAGCGTTTACTCTGATTCATTCGCGAATCATTCCGTGTTTACAATATCGCTCGACTCTGTATCGTCTGCGGTGTTTGGACTCGCAGGAAGTGTAGGGGACGTTTGTAGTTCGCTTTGAAGCCTCCTAGGCTCGAAAAGTTCGGACGCGTTCGAACTTTGCCACGCTGCAGCAAGTTTGTCCACGATCGAATGCCGCACCAACATGTTCGATTGTTGCGTCATTTGTGTATACGATCACACAGAGTGCAAGTGCTTTTACATTGCTGCGTATACGTATGTTTGTTGGATATTTTCGGGTGATAGTGAGAAACGGTGAAATTAATTCGGAGAACAGAATTCTGTGGAAAATGTGTTTCATAATTTCAACATTTAAATATTTTTCAATACAGGATAGAAAAGTTGTAAAAGGCAACCTTGAAAATTTTCTCCTCGATTCTGACCAATCGTAATGGTTTCAAACTTTTTTTTTTCATGAAATCACTTGGCCCAATCTGAAGAAAGTTACCGTTTCTAAAAAGTGTCCTTTGTGTTCTGATATATTTCTACTATTTCATTAGTAATTTTTATAAATTGTTAATTTTTGCGCCCTCGTATTAAAGCCTCTATACTGGGATTTTATAACCGTGTAATCCTCAGTATTATTTCGCACATTACTGCTACGTACAGAAACCATATTGTTACTAAAATTTTCTTGCTCGTTGCGTGCATGCTATCTCTGCAATTTGCATTCATTTAAATGTTATCATGTCAGGTAGCATTTCCATTGGAAAAGCGACAGCAATTTGGTTCAAGTAATAAATGTAAAAATTTCGTTAAAAATTGTAATCGATGTAAATTGAAATTTTGTTTCCACGTGAACGAGTCTGTAAATATTCATGTAAATGTGTGACTGACACAATTCTCTGTTTGGGTAAAGAGAAATACAAATTTTAAATGAAATACAAATTTTTAGAGGATCGTCTGAACTGTTTATTATAATATAGAGTTTAGCCACGGACATATATCGGCGAGGAGACACTATTCTTTGCGACCTTGAGCCCCTCGGCGACCGAGGTGTTCATGGCCCCTCCTGAGCCATACTCCGCGGTAGTAGGGATAGTTCTGGGACATTTATCGTCCAGGCATTTAGGACATGTATAGAGTATTTTGAATGACCCCATAAATTGTGATTAATGAGATGTAGGCGGAAACATTTAGATAAATATCAACTTATCACTTCCTGTGTCATTAAAAAAAAATTGCTTTGATCGTGCGGGATTTTTATGATCAGTGACGTGGCAGTTTACGTGTTAAGAGGATATTCAATGCGAGCATTAAACTGATAACGACTGCAGCTAACAGTCATTTATCGGTTACGGACGCGTGTTCTCGTAAACCACTTTTTCATCGCTCGAACAGCTCTGTTTTTCTTTCTAAACGCGTTCGCGGCTGATACGCTAACCCAATTGCTACGTTTTTAATCGAGCAGGGTAAACATGGCAAATTGAACATTTAATTGGGCACACAGAATAGTATTCGACTAATTAAAAGCAAACTTGGAACTCCATTAGACCACGTTTATTCAATTTCGTGTATCATAGATTGACAATTCCATCGACGACCTTTTCAATATGACGCTAACTAATATTCAATTCAAATATAGACGGTTTTAACAGATGAATTACTAATTTGACACTGGGTAGCTCATTCTATTGCAATTCTGTCGTTTAGGTTTAAGAAGTATTATAAGGAAGTATTCTAAAGTAATTCAGTTTCTTAGATTTTTAAAAACTTAAGCTAAAAATTCTATCCAAAATCCAATACTGTTGCCAAGACTATTGTCAATGTTTACTGTTGCTTTCAGTCATTATACTATCATTATACTGATGCAACATCTTTCCTTTTGTGAAAAAATCTACTATTATATTTTTATTTTATCTTGATATTACAATTTATTCTAGATGTCAATTGAGTTTGCAAATATTAAATGCTGTTCTCTGGATACTAGTATAACAATTATTTTAACAAATAATCTAAAACAATTCGTTTTCGTGGAACTTTTACTATACAGATTCTAAAATATCTATTCCACAAGAACACTTTTCAAGGAAGTTCCTAACTTTAAAAAAAAAATTTTGCAACACACATTTTATTAAATACACAATCAGAATTAAAAAGAAAACGACAGCTGTTTATTTCAATCGCAGGTTTTTAAGACTTCTAAAACAAAGTTCAGCACTCGGCTCTAACCGCTTTCTGCATCTGAGACAAACAATTCAGTATGCAATTTCCCCGAGAGTTCGTTGCTTCCATTATTGCTAACGTCCCCGATCCTCCAAGATAAAGACGTTGCAGCAATAAGTCAACAATTACAGAAGAAAGTTTCGATCTTGCTTCCCTCTGCTCCTTATCATCGTCCGTTCACAATCATAGCGCCATGATTAATGCCACTCCGGACGTCGTTCAAACGACGATAATCCACGTGGACGTCTGACACGGACCCGAGATATATACCGGCCTCCCTCCAGCTGGTGGAAAAAGTTTTATGACTAATATGCGATAATGTGCCATCCAATACATATATATTTTCCCGGAGTCTGATAGAATTGGAGACCCGTCAATACCAGCCGCCGCAGATGCCGAGTTGCCGCCCCCAACCCTCTCCCACCCTCTCGTACCCTCGGCATCCCCGCGAATCCTCGTTTCTTACATCTCTGTGTAGATCGACCAAACTTTCCTCCTTAGTTAAAGTATCAATATTTTTCGATGGCGCGGCTTTTCCTTATACCTGGGATGTTATTTTACCCGAGCTATTGATTTTCTTCATTTGAATTCCTCCGCTTGCGACGAACGTCCTACTCACCCACGGGGCCACGATAAATGTAATAGTGCTCGGTTAAATTTTACTAAAACTGTAATCAGTTGTAGTAAAATTTCCACGGGCCAACCCCACTATCTTCCCGCACCACTTGGTGCCAAGAACTCACCGGGGCCTTATTTCACAGTAGATACAGGCCTGAGTAACTAGTGGTTCGCGCATAGTCCCAAGAGGGGAGGGAGCACGAATCGAGGGGAAAAAGTGACCCTCTCTTTACCGGGTTAGTCACGTGACCGGGCCGTGGCGGAAGCGTGGGGGAATAGCGCGATAGAAGGGGAAGTTAGAGTGGGGGGACAAAGTGTTAGGCGACTGTGGGCCCACGGGGGTCCTCATTCCCCCACTACCGAGTTACTCCCATCATACTTGACTTGGCCTGGTGCAGGTCTGGCTAACTGGTGGCTCGCGAGTCACCGGTGACTATTTCCCCTACCTTCCTATTTCGACCAGAACCCCCACTACGCGCTATAGGCCCAGGGGAAGGGGAGACTCAAGGTCACCTTTATATCCGGATGAAATATAAAGACATCAAGTAAGTCCTGTTACAGTGCCTTGCCCCGTGTATGAAAGTTTTAAATGAAATAAAAATTACTTAATGTCGGAGTCCATTACTGCTGCAGAAAAATGACGATCGACAAGGATATCGCGTGGAAAGAGGGAGCCTAATCTATATTCAAAAACAGGTTCGCGTTTCTGCTCGAGCCGCGTCCTCTCGCCGGAAGCGACGAAATTTCGCCGGGACCGAAGGGCGTCGTTTAAAAGTCCAATATCCAATAACAGTAATGAACCGAAAGAGCTTGCACGCGTCCATATTCGGCGTCGCCGGGAAATATGTAAGAGTTTTCACGGGATCCGTTTAGATTCGCTCGGGCAGCAAGGCTCGCCGCCGAAAAACTCTGGCAATTGGATTCGCAGACGCGCAACGCGCTAACAACATTGTTCGCAGCGACGCTTGACACGCCGTATACATTAGAATACCTATCTTGGAAACAATTTCCATTTGATCGAATTAGCAAGCATCCGAGCGTTTCGCGAGTCCCGGCGCGGCGCATCGATAGAGATCGATAGCTTCGTTTCGAGGAGCGGCGTGGATCGAGATGGTGAACCCGGGGGTGGGAATTTCGGGCGAGAGAAACCCCCGTGACAGTCGCTGTAGCTAACCGGGGGAGCTCTCTCGACGAGCAAAGCCTGTTTTGCCGTCGAGAGGAGAAGTTTCGTTGGCTCGCGGTGCGCGCTGGAAGTAAACCAATTAATCGGCGGCAAGTTCCGTGGAAAATCAGTAAGTTAACTTCCGCCATTCCTCCGGCGCTTCTTCTGCCAAATTCGTGAACGTCCCGTGCCGCGCGCGGTCCCTAGCCCGCAACCTCCTTTTAACTGGCAACGAAGAAACAAAAATACCTTCTTGCCGGGATAGTGGCGGCGGCGTCGGCGTCGGCGTCGGCGTCGGCAGTTCGGGGTGAAAGAAGAAGAGAGGGACGATTGCCGTCGACATCCGGGCGTCGTTGGTTCCTGAAGACGGGACAGAAGAAGACGCCACGACGTCGACGCCACGATTCGAGCGCTAGGAAACGAATTACGCTACGCCGGCCGAACAAAAACAGCAAATCCAGTAATCTTGTTTCAGAGTCACCGGTGAACTATCGTAAGGGGAGCAAACGTTCCGCTGCTTCTAATTAATTTCTGTTTGCCTGATGGTAGCCGGGGCGACCCGGACAGACGAGGAATGTTAGGACAACGGGCAACGCCGTTAGACGCCGCCGTCCTACTCGAGCGAATCGACGTTCGTTCGCTCGTTCGTTCGTTCGTTCCTCTCTTTCTCCGTCCGACGGTCCGTTTTTATGGACCCTCGTTAAAGCTCCGATGTGAATTATCTGAATAGCCTCGTAAGATTCGTGGCACAGCGCGCACCTACATGGGCCAATTCCGCCCCGGCGTCTCTCGTTTAGAAATCCTTCGAAATTTTGTGTCCCGATCAGCGCTTTCCGGCTGCGCGACACTCGCCAGCTGGCCCTATAGCTTCCCTCGGTGACGTGTACTTTTACGATACACCTTACGAATCTCCTTACAGCAAATATCCCACCTGTACGTGTCGCGTTCACCATCACCGAACAAATTTCCTCCGAAACTTCATCGTTATCTTCCCCATTGGCGTCTCCATCAGCATCGCCAGGTCGGGAAAATCGAGGGGAATACAATGTACCCCCTCTCCAACGACCGGAGTTACATGTGATGTGTTGCGCGTGCGCGACCGGGTTTGAGGGGGACAACAAGCGTCACGTGACCAATCCTAGTGGGGGACCTTGGAGTGTGCTCATGGTGGTGGAATGGGATACTGGAAGGGGAAAAGGAGGAAAGGGAACAGATACTCAAATGAGCATCTTCTGGCAGATGTCTGTACTTAGACCTCAAACGAACACCAGGGATTTTTGCAACCAGCTTCCTGATTGGTGCTGAGCTGGTCCTCCAAAATGGCGGCCACAAAAATCCGTCTTCGGTCTTCTACGTATTTTTAAACAGATCCAAACTCTGTCAGTCGAGACACTATAGCACTGCCATTGACCTGGCAGTGGCAGGGAGGGGGTAACTGTATTCCCCTGGATTTCCCCTCTCGGGCCTCACTCGCCGATATGAGCAGCTCGGTAACGTCACAAAGTATACAAATTGCGAGAAAATGGGAAAAATATTCTTTCACCGATAAATTCTCTTTCCCTCACGGCTGTACCAACAGACTCTTGTTATTTCGACTACACTCTCACATGGACGCGAATTTTCAAATTGAATCAACACGCGCAACAGTCGCCGATTATTCTACGATTAAAGTCAGGAGCGCAAGCATTATATTTGTAATGAGTTTTCACCGTAATAATGCAGCGTCCTATCGCAATGTCTAGCGTGGCGACATTGAAGTTTTCGACTCCGTGCAAACAGGCTGAAAATGACAAGCGATGTTGCGCTTTTGTTGGGACACCGTATATTGAAGCGCTGTCGAAAAGACCCCTTTATTCATTTTTTAACATTACCGCCTGTCTACATTATAATTGTTTCTGTACGCGTGAAACTTCTCTTCACAGTTTAATGTAACCGATATGTTGACAACTTATTTGGAGATCAGTTCTGTTCGTGAAACTGCATTTCGGAATATTTTTTTTTTTTTCGCCTGTCCGACGTAAACCAGAGCGTGGCTCCTGTTATGGAAGTCGAAAAACATTTTCAGTAGATTGCCGAAATAACACCGGATCCACGCGCATATCCGTGAACCCTATAAACATTTATCAATTGTTCCGCTGACGTTTATTTAGGATGGATGATAACGTCGTTCGAGATAGACATCAATTTACGGCCGAGGCGAAATCATATTTCGCTGGTTCGTTCTGTATTGATATTTCTTTAATAACCCGGTGTGAACGCTGATGAATGTAATTGTTGTTTTTATTGAATTACTTCGAGATTCAGGAACACACGCCCACCGGGTGCAATCTGCTTCTTTTTCGAATGAAATGAAACGTACGTTTTTCCTGTTTTCCGAAGTGTTCTCCGCGGTACACTTACAATATTTTTTCCAACCGGTGCAAAACGAAAACTACAAGCGAGATCAACGAGCCGAGCACGCAGAAATTTATTCGTACCGTTTGTTTATTTCCAGTGACGTACGTTGCGAAACACAACATTTTTACTGTAATATGTCGACTAATGTACATTGAATTCTCGATATATGTCAGCGACACGGGTCTTGATGTCGTTTATCGTCCAGGAGTATTCTCTTTAGAAAGAGACCTATACTATATTCGTCCTAACTCTACATGTCA